>JAHTLZ010000213.1:5334997-5357539 GCA_023846285.1 Phrynocephalus versicolor | reverse complement strand
GAAGAAGAAGAAGAAGAAGAAGAAGAAGAAGAAGAAGAAGAAGAAGAACTACAACAACAATTTATTGTCATTGTGTGTATATACACAGTATACACATATGATGAAATTCAAACACCCAGAGACCAGATTCAACACACACACACGTGCATAAAAATCCCTGAACACTCTCACACACATTAAAAAATCCCCTCAACACACACACACACACACACACACAAATACCCAAACAATCCCCCACCCACCAACCCATCCCCCCCCAAAAAAAAACCCACAAGCATCTACACAACAGGCTGGGTAATACTGTCCAAATTCTCACTGCTGGTGGTTCAATTGCCTTTAAAGAAATTGGGAAACATATGGAGAGCTCAGCCCCACTATTTAAAAAACAACAACACTAACTTAGCATGTTTTACATTTATTTTAATTTGGGAGTTTACACAAGTGCATGCATAGAGTCATGTGACAAAAGAGTGTGGTTGTTGGGGTTGTTTTTTACTCCTCTGCCAGAGGTGCATTTATTTTAAGACAGCTAAGGAATCGGTTCATGGTCATCATCAATTCCACATAGGTGGAACCCCTCTCAGCCCACGTCTTTGTGTTGTTTTTAATTCCTTCTGTCTGGCACAGTGCCCTATCAGACAGCAGTCATTTAAGAAACAATGTAGGCTGTGTTTCAAAGCCCTGATCAGCTGTCTGACCTTGTTCGGAGGCTGGGAAGAAGTTGACAGAGGCAGCGGTGAGCCGGTTTCATGGCAAATTCAAACACATTAATCCTTCTTCCAATTTATTTCATCAGTGGGGACCAAGCCCTAAGTCACAGGCAGCCTTTTGTCTACAACTGTTTATCATTTATTTATTTATTTCATTTTTATACCGCCCGTCTTCCCGAGGAACTCTGGGCGGTTTACAACAGAATTAAAAATCAGCAGTACAATGCTAAGTAGGATCAGATGGACCCAAAATATTAAGAGGGAAAACCCTCAGCAAGAGGCATCAAAAGGGTGGGGGGGGGGCAGAGAGGAAAAAAACCCTGTAAATTAAATTAAATTAAATTAAATTAAATTAAAGTGATGGAGAAATACCATAAAACCAGTTTCCACTGAAATGAAACCCAATACCGCCAGCTCATTCTACAAGGATGCAGCCTCAATACTGTAATTCCCCATACTGTAATTCCCCATTTAAATTATCCATCTCTGGATTTAAGACACGTTCAGCATGATTCAGAAACTTTCTCCTTACCCGCTTCTTCAATGCCCAATCGGACAAATCATCTCGCGCGGCTTGAAAGCCGGCCTGTTTTCTGAGATCTGAGCGGTCAAAAGATCTCATCCATCCTGTTTTGAGAATGCTTTGATGTCATCCTTTCACGTTGGGAATAAGTGTAGTTCAAACAGATCCATTTGAATAATATCACACATCATTTTTTTTCTTTACCGGCAGGCAGATCAACCAATCTGTCTCTTCCCAGCTCCTGTATATTTCCTCACGAGCCATGTATATAAAAGCAATCAATTGCTTCCAAGTTCTTAGAACATTTTAGTTGCACACTTTAGTACATCAACCGAGGAGGAACAGAGGAACACATGTTTCTCGGGGGGGGGGGGGCAGAGAGATATTGAGACCAAGGTTTTCATTATCTTCCTATTTCTTGTGGTCAATTACATTGTAATAAATGTTTCAGGAAAATAAATATTAAATTACAATTTGGGAGGGTGTTAAATGATGGTTGGATGATGGTAGATGAAAGGTGGAGAAGCATGAGAATTTGCAGTTGCCAAGGAAAGGGGGGGGTGATAACAACAACAACAACAGCAACTGCAACAGCAGCAGTGGCCATTTACTCCCTGAGAGGAGAGTATGGTGTTTTCCTGCACAGACTGTTTTTATCTGGAGAAGTAAAACTCTCCCTTGTTTTCCATCTGGAGAACCTGCAGAAAGCTGGACCGAGGTGCAAGCCGGGTGTTGGCGGTCATGGATTTACATTCCAGTCTCAAGACCATGGAGAGAGGTTTGGACAATCACAATAAAAACAGAATAGGCTACTCTGAAGTTATGCCACAAATATCCACTCAAATTGAGGGTTGAGAGAGTGAGAACAGACAAAAGAAAATATATTTTTACCCAGCATATTATTAGTCTGTGGAACTCCCTGCCACAGGATATGGTGATGGCACCTGGCCTGGATGCCTTCAAAAGGGGACTGGAGAGATTCCTGGAGGAAAAGTCCCTCACAGGTTACAAACCATGATAGGACATGTGTCATCTCCAGGCTTAAAACCAGGGTAGTTCAAGGGCCAGATGCAGGGGAGTGGTATCAGGAGAGAGATATCTAGTCTTGTGCGCTCCCATAGGCATTTGGTGGGGCCACTGTGAGATACAGGAAGCTGGACTAGATGGGCCTTTGGCCTGATCTAGCATGGCTCTTCTTATGTTCTTATATAAGAGTCAACACCTCTTTTATATGCCATCCTCATGCCATGCTGGAACCAGAAGTTGTTTTCTTTTTAATGTGTTGTTTTTTCTTTATTGGTTTTCTATTTTGTCTCATATATATTTGCTGTACACTGCCCAGAGTTCCCTTTGGAAAAGTCGGCACAGCCAGTATGTGCAAGAATAAATAAAATAAATATAAATACCTCTCTCTCTCTCTCTCTCTCTCTCACACACACACACACACACACACACACACACACACAAGTAATAAATGCAACACATTTGTTCCTTACAGAATGCATACAAAATACTGAGACCGCCCCGGCCCTTCACAAGGCAGGGAAAGGTTGTACTCAATCAAACCCAAATTGAACAGTAAATGGTAAATTAGCATCCCAATTACAGCAGCACATGAATCATAAAAATAACCTGGAAATATCAAGAAATTTTCAGCTTTGTATTCAGCTAGTGACGTTTATAGCTGCAGCGCCTCTCATAAACCTGTAGGAACAAAGAATCCAAGATGTTCATAAGAACCACCAAGCCAGTGAAGTGAACATTTGCTAAACTGCCAAAATAAGGCATTAATTTCTACAGAGAAAGGAATTTTTCTTGTAAATATGTTTGCAGTACATTAGAAATGTCTATAACAGTTTGCTTTGCTTTAATAAAGTTTCTGCTTCCCTTTGTTTTAGGGTTGTGTGATCTTGTAATGCATTATAAATACCTATTGGGCACAGAAAATTATAATAATCATTCCCTGCAGTCAACTGAAGGCAAGTTAACTCAAGGGAGAGGCTCTCCTCCATGTTTTTCCCTGCCGTTAACATATCTCAGTAATTAGAATTGACAGTCAGATGTTAGATTAACAGAGCAATGATCAGCCACTCTTTTAAAGAGATGCAGCAAGATCTCTTATTTGCATGTGTCTCCTTAATAAAGTGTTTGCTAAGTGGAGACGACACTCCTGAAATGAAGCTGTTTTGCGTTTCATGTACAATGGAAATCAGCTGGATAGGCAGCAAATGAGCAAAATCCTTTCTGAGCCACATTAATGCTATCAAGAATTTAATTTCTGAGCCTACTTTTGCCTCACCTGCTTGTCTCAGTCATTTGGCATTTTACAGAAGAGAGAGGAGCATTTGAGTGCAACATGGGATCACGGGAAAATCATTTATTTCATTAATTTAATTTTTCACCCCACCCTTTTAGTGGCCAGGTGGCTTACACGGAGAGCATCAACAACATAAGCTGAAATTCAGTAATAACGACAAATAGGACGTTAAGAAAGGGGGGAGAGAAACCCACCAAGATGTGTAATAAAATTTATAGTAAGATACAAGAGGAGCTGCCTAGATGCCCTAAGCACATCCAATCTCACCTGATTTCGGAAGCTATGCAGGGTCGGCCCTGGTTAGTACTTGGATGGGAGACCACCAGGGAATACCAGGTGCTGTAGGCGGCCTGGTTTAGGAACTGGCAAGCCACTCCAGTGGACTGGAGTCATGAACTGGAGTCATGAAGGGTCTGGAGTCATGAAGGGTCGATCTGGAGTCATGAAGGGTTGGTCACGACTGTAATGACACAACACACACACAAGATACAAGATGGCAGCAAATCCGCAATCAGCCTATAAATCAGCCCATAAAATCACGGGTCATCAAAAATTAGAGCGGGAAAACAAACATTAGAGCGGCCTTTCTCTTGGTTCCACTGCCTTCACAGATGTGTCTGATGAGAACCGCAGGAGTGGACATTTTCTGTTGCTGCTCCCAGACTCTGGAACTCCCTTCCACAGAAAGCCTGGCTTGCCCCCTCTTTTGCCGTCCTTCTGCAACCAGGTGAAGACTTTTTCCTCTTTGGGTAAGCTTTCCTTGACAGACTGACTACTTTTTACAGTAGAACCCCAGTATCCACTGAGGATTGGTTCCAAGCCTTCCCGTGGATAATGAAAACCGTGGATAAGAGAGAACGCCACAATGTCCCCAAAACTAATGTTTTGTGATAGTAACTTGCTTTACAGCTGCTGTTTTGCAACAGTAGCTTGCTTTACAGCTGATGTTTTTGACGATAGCTTGCTTTACGGCTGCTATTTTATGGCAGTAGCTTGCTTTGTGGCTGCTGAATTATTATTTTTCCTCTGCCAACCGTGGATAACTGAATCAGTGGATAATAAATCAGTGGATACAGGGGTCCTACTGTATGTGATTTTTTAAACTGAATTTGTCGTATTGCTTGTGTGGTTCCATTTTAAGTGTCCCATCTCTCAGAGTGGCATTTTTTTCTTTATATTTGTTTGCTTACTGTCCTTAGCTTTAATATTGTCTTTTTAATTATGCAAGGTGCCTCTTCACACTCATCTTTGAATATTATCTTTAATGCTCCTGGGCCAACTGTTGCATACTCATTGTCTCCAACTTTGTATATTGTGCTTCAAAGTTGTCAGCCGATGCTGCATTCCATTGACAAGTTTGGGTTACGTAGAACACTTATAGTCAAATAAGGCCTTTTAAAGGCTTGTTCTCTACAAAACGACCAAGCTATTTAGGTTAAAACTGAGCAAGTACCTAATGAGCCATTAAAATGTGTAACAATATGAGGTCTGCAGGTTGCAGTCCCTGGACGCCAGCACATGTTGCAGCAACATGAGGAAAGATGAAGACATCAGATTGTTATTATAGGAAATATAAAAGGTTGCAGGTGCCTCTAATAAGTCATGTCTGGGCGTGCTAAAATCGGTTGAAGTGCTAGAATAAGCTCACGGTGCTTTCCTAGAAACAGCTTTATTCATCCGGAAAATTTACCCTAGGAGTCATCCTTGTTTCAGATAGGAATCCTCTTGCATTAACTCGCGTATCTGAATGTTCCTCTTATGCTGAGAATGAGATCTAATTTATGTCTCAGTTTTTGGTGCTTTTACAAACTAGGAGGGGTGATAAAATATTAACGAGAGTGATTCTTTACATCTGCATCAAAGAGAAAAATAAGGGGGTTAAAAAGAATCATAAAAGAACAGCATCACAAAGTGAAAAAATCTAGGCAGTGCAGAATCCATGGGAAGAAATTCATAACTATGACATCTACATTTTTTTTCTGCTTTGGAGAAACACAGATTTATTTTTTCAGGGATGCATTGGGGGACAGAATTCCGTAGCATGATGATTTCATACAATGTGAAGCTTCCTCTAAGTCAAGTGTATTGACAAATATAATGTGCCTAAAATAATAACACACACACACAAATCCTGATCGTTCATGTCTTTATTGAACACCCTCATTCGACATTCAAAATGCTAGTGGGAAACCCCAAATCTACTGAGATCAGATGAACTCATTCAGGAAGCCACAACAGAGTCCAAAACTGAAAGAAAGAACTAGTTTAATGGGGTTTGGCATTCAGGCTAACCTGAAAGTCCTGAAGTAGCCCTACTGTTGAGCTGCCTAGATGTCTTAAGCGCATCTGACCTCACCTGATTTCAGAAGCTAAGCAGGGTCGGCCCTGGTTAGAACTTCGACGGGCGACCACCAGGAATACCAGATGCTATAGGCGCCAGGAGTAGGAACTGGCAAGCCACTCCAGTATTCCTGCCAAGAAAACTCCATGGACATGGGGTCATGAAGAGTCGGTCACAACTGTAACAACGCACGCACACAGCCCTTCTGTTGAGCCATGGTAATAATCTCTTGGATACGGAGGGCCCTGTGGTGATAAATAGAAATTGCATCAATTATAATTGTGTGCCTTCAAGTCAATTTTATTTTATGGCAATCCTTTCCATGGTCTTCTAGGTAAGGAACTGTGCCCACAACCACACAGGCACAGTAGGGAATTGAACTCTCAAATCTAGCTCCGTAGCCAGATACCAAAACCCAGACACAGATGTTGACTTTCCCCCCTAAGAACTACAGGAGTAGAAAGAGACAGCTGTGTGTGTGGGGGGGGGGTTCAATAACTATGAAGATAGATTTAAGCCACAGAAGGAGTATGGAGAATCACCAGGGTCATGCATAATATATGATAAAAATGTATCTACTTTGCTCCATACAGCAGTGTGGATAATCCAATAAGGCACTGAACCAAACTACAGGAGATTTTTTTTTAACAAAATCCATTTAAAGGAGGTTATTGTATAAAGCCAAGCAACTTTAAAAACATGCATTTTTGCAGTTTCTTAACACAATTCCCATAGCAAACAAATCCGTAGGGAATGCCATCTGAACAACCTTGTCATTTTTATATTTATGTATACAAAAGAAGTACTAGCTGAAATCCGACTGGCCTTGGCATGAAGGGAAGTTATGTCTGAGGATGTTTCTTTAGGCTAAGGGGAGAAGTAGGTTTAGTGCCACTCAGTAGTTTAGGAAAGGTATGCAGGAGGAGATCTGCTTAGATCTCAACTGGGACACAGTGAGAAACCTTGAACAACTGAACCTTGACCCTTGAAGTGCTTGAACAACATTCATGAAACCAAAGTCTTCCTTGGATCCAGTGGCTTTCATGGGATGGACCAATGTCCTCTTTAGATCTGACAGCTGTTCTGGAACTGAGATAAATCGGTGACTTCCTGCTCAGAAGGCCGATTATTTTTAAAAAAAAAAACACTTTGACTTAAATCATGATTTAAATAAAAATGTAAATAAAAACAGATTTTCTTTGATCTACAGTATTTTTCCATGTATAAGACTATATTTTTTGTCTAAAATGGTTAGACTAAAAATTGAAGGTCGTCTTATACATGGAAGTAAGTTGAGGAGAGAACGGAGCAGTCAGGAAAATGTAATTTTGGGTCAGAAAACTGCGGGTCGGGGGTTTTGTAGGCCACAAATACATTAAATTAAGATTCAAATAAATTGGATTTAAAGGAAGTATGTACCCTAAGAAGAATCTCCCACACCAGCACCAAATCATTGACATCCCCTAAGATTTTCAATAGGAGACAGTGCCAGTGTGTTCAAAGCACTGCCCTTCAGTCTATCAACAGAACCCACTGTTTCTGTTTCAGAGTGGGACCAGCATTGTAAAAACATAGGTGGGTGTGAGAGTATTCCATCTTTCCTAGTCAAACTGTCACTGGCTCTGAAGCTTAGGCTTAAAACGGGGGTGTTCCATATGTAAAGCACAGGCTCAGCTGCTGAATCATGACCCCTTATTTTATTGCAAAAGTTATTTTTAATAATTGCAATTCCCAGAAATGTTCAGCGATCTGCACTGCTAGGTTTTGAGAGTGTCCTAGTCCAGAAACACAGCATTTCCAGGTTCCTATTTCAACACAGGTTGAAGCTTTTGAATGTTATTGGAAGTCAAAACAGATACAGAAAGTTACTCATATGACTATAAGTCTCCCCCCCCAACCCACTGACCATTCTGTTTTAAGATATTTTTGTAACTCTCCCTACACCTGAAAGTCACTTTAGTCATATAGATCAGGCATGTCCAAACTTCAGCCCTCCTGATATTTGGGACCACAACTCCCAGAATTCCAAGCCTGTATTTTTAATGGAAAAGGACTGTGGGAGTTGTGTCCAAAACATCTGGAGGTCCAAAGTTTGGACCTGCCTGGGTTATTATTTAACCCAGGCATGTCCAGATGTGTTGGACCACAGCTCCCACAGGCCTTTGTCATTGGAAATACAGGCTTGGAATTCTGGGAGTTGTGGTCCAACACATCAGGAGGGCCGAAGTTTGGAGATGCCTGATATAGATGCTCTTGGTTTTAATTCTCATGCTAAATACATGGGACAAGAAAGAGTCCCTCAGATGTTCTGCTTCAACCATTGAGTCCTTCCTATCTTCTAACTTTCTCGTTAGCAACTTTATTCAACTTTTATTAGCAGAGGCGCAAAAAGCAATCGTTCATCTGCATGCCATTCCAGATATAAAAGCGGGCTGTCAAAGTTGTAGCAAGAAAAGGTCCACACATTATAATGCTGTATAATCAAGAAACACCACCTGTCTCACAATTCATTACCCCTGTCACACAGGCTGCTGCATATTCTCAACCACCCAGCAGAGAGGCCATAGAAATTCCAAAAGTTGACAGGTGACGGTCCCCGCTTAAATCTAAAGGGACACCAACAAAATTATTTCAAGCAAATATTTTTAATGCCCACTTGTTATTTACTCTCCAGGGCTTCCACAACAGATTCTGAAGAACGCCGAGCAGCTTTTATTTCCCTGCCAATTGTTTTCTTTTCACTTGAAAAATTAAATGAGTACCCCTCCTCTATCCGGGCAAACTCCAGACTCTGCAAGAGGTCTAAATTCTTCATGGCTGGTGCATTTCTATATCCAGAGTGCATTTTTTGCGTGATCACATCTAAAGGCAAATGGATGAGCATACATCGGGCACCGTACAGAAAATTTCTAGAAAGATGTAGAGAATAAATTTGTGGCTACCTGTCAGTACTCACCGAAAACAAGTTCATCAACCATTAATGGATCACACATTTCCATCTTGTAGAGTCACCTTTTTTTCCAACCATGACCCTTCACGATAACTATGCTGGACTGTAGCTGGAGAAACCCACACCATAACACTCACCAGGTGTTCCTGCTTGAAGCCTCCTCCAGAGAAAGATATCCAAAGCTGAGAGTGGTGAAGATCTCGGATGGAGCTTGGACTCATAATATTCAGGGGTTCAGGAGACTGGACTCTTAAAGGCTAATTGTGGTGCTCATCTCCGTATTCAAGCCGAAGAGCCAGTGTTGTCCAAGTCCATGGCCACGTGGCCATCATGGCTGCAAGGAAATACTGTTTTTACCTTCCCACGTTTTACATCAGTACCCATTTATCTACTTGCATGTACATGCTCTCGAAATGCTAGGTTGGCAGGAGATGGGGTTAACAGCGGGAGCTCATTACGCTTACCATAAACCAGTGATTCTCCACCTGTAGCTCCCCAGATGTTTATGGACTGCAACTCCCAGAAATCCCTTCCAGCACAGTGAGTGGTGGAGGCTTCTGGGATTTGCAGTCCAGAAACATCTGGGGACTCACAGGTTGAGAGCCACTGCCCTAAGCCATCCCTAATTATAAAAGCCTTCCTCTGCAAATTTCCTTGCAAAGAAAGCAAATTTGCAAAACAGGAGAGAAAATATCTCCTGTTAAGCCCATCAGACTTTTTGGCAATAAATTCCTTGATGCATTATATATAATTTGTTCTTGGGCTCTTCTGTGAGATCATCAACACTGGTGCCATTGAGGAGCTAAGGGTCCTTTGAAAGAAAAAGTGTTGGGAGGCCAAGGGTTCCTGTTTTGACTCCCCCCCTCCTTGAAAAAGGAGTGTGCTTGTGCTTATACACCCATCCCTATATCCCTTACTCTGACGACATGACAGAAAGACTCAAAAGAACTGCTAAATAGGAAGATCAACAGCTAAGCCAGGAAGACAAATTAGCATCCTTAAAATAAGTTAAATATGGCAACAAATAAGAGAACGCCCAGAGGCATTTTGCAGCCTTCCGCGGGGCCTCACAAGATGTGCTGGCCGTTACTCCTTATTACCGCCCTGGGAATGAAATGTGTGCTGAAGTCGGGAAATGAAGTTAGCAATGATTTTTCAGTCACGAACCTTTCTCGGGGGGGATGAGTTATAAAAGGAAGAAATGTAACCTGTGACAGGGAGCCAGAAAGCCAGAACTGTCTAATTTTATCTGTTGAGAGAAAACACGGACATGCTTTCTCCAGACAGGAGAACTTGAGGGCATTTAGGAGACAGTTAAAGCAAGTGCTAGATCCTGCCTGGCTTGTGATCCCTGAGGACTATGCTCCCCCCCCCCCAAAAAAAAGGACAAGGCGTCTTAAACATGCAGTAAAACATGCAGTATAAAGTATAATTTTCGAAAATACTCTGGGGAGAAATAAGCAGAATTGTTGTTGTTCAGTCGTTCAGTCATGTCCGACTCTTCATGACCCCATGGACCAGAGCTCGCCACGCCTTCCTATCTTCTACTGCCTCCCGCAGTTTGGTCAAATCCATACTGGTTGCATCCATGACACCGTCCAACCATCTCATTCTCTGCCGTCCTCTTTTCCTTTTGCCTTCAATCTTTCCCAACATCAGTGACTTTTCCAAGGACTCCTCTCTCCTCATGAGTTGGCCAAAGTACTGCAGCCTCGGCTTCAAACTCTGTCCTTCCAGTGAACATTCGGGGTTGATTTCTTTCAGGATGGATAGGTTTGATCTCCTTGCAGTCCAGGGGACTCTCAAGACTCTCCTCCAGCACCACAGCTCAAAAGTGCTAATTCTGCGGCGATCAGCCTTCTTTATAGTACAGCTCTCAGAATTAGATTCAGTCTTTTCCGAAGCCATGTTCCTGTTGAAAGCTTTCGTCCTATCCTGTAGGCTTTTTGGGGAAAGAAGGATGTTACGACCCTTTCTCGAGAAACCAGCTCTGGCCACAGTGACACATGCCCTACTGACATCCCGGCTAGACTACTGTAATGAACTCTATGTGGGGCTACTGATGAAAAGCCTCAGGAAACTTCAACAGGTCCAAAATGCAGCAGGCAGACTGCTGACTGGGGCGAGGTACAGAGATCACATTACACCCCTATATCCACTGGCTGCCAATCAGCTTTCAGGCACAATTCAAGGTGTTGACCTTGACCTACAAGGCACTGTACGGCCTGGGATCTAGCTACCTCCAGGATTGAATCTCTCAGAATGAACCGACTCGGGTGTAAAGGTCATCTGGAAAGGCCGTTCTCTCCATCCCGCCACCCTCACAGGCATGACTCATGGGAACCCATGAAAGGGCCTTCTCAACTGCTGCGCCCAGACTCTGGAACTCCCTCCCACTAGAGGCCAGGACTGCCTCGTCTCTGTTGTCCTTCTGGAAACAAGCAAAGACCTTTCTCTCTAGGCAAGCTTTCCCTGAATGATGGACTACCATTATGTGCCTGTAATATGAATCTATAGGCTCACATAGACTTTGTGTTTATAACTACTTATAACCATGTTGCTTTAATGTAATGTTGTCTATTAATTCTGTAAGATGTCCCTCAATTCCTTGTTCTCAATTACTTGAATATGTCTTGATTGTACTGGACTGTATATTATCCCTCATTACTGTAAGCCGCCTTGGGTCCTTTTCCAAGAAGAAAGGTGGGGTAAAAATACTCAAAAATAAATAAGTAATAAATAAATATGGCTGACACAGCTGGGATGTAGTATGTTTTTAATGATGACATTGGCTGCCGTCCCATTGCATAGGTCAGGATCAGACAAGACCCCTGTGAATCAGTGGGGGTTTGGTGAGTGGATTCCTTTGCAACTTCTATGGAATCAAATGGGTCTCTGATGTCTATGATTTACTACGCCAAAGTAAAGCCTCCAGCCTGAGTAGAGCTACTTAACGTAACAGAACATTCAAAGAGTTTGCTATGTAAACCATGGCTGTTTAACCTTGGATCTATTTGTGCTATCATTGAACAGTAGTGGACAACTCTAAGATCAGCATGGTTCAATGGAAAGCACTCAATAACAATTACGTTCTATGTCAAACAGGTTTCCTGGGCCATAGATCTCTGGACCACAACAGATCCACAAGCCAGAGAGGCAGCTATCATTTACCAGTATCTTCTTCTCAGTCCTCCAAAACTAGGGGGAGATTAATCCCCTATAATCCAATTAAAAGAGATCAGCAAAATAGAGTGTGGCTGTCAGAAACAACGATACTGCACTCATATTTTAAGACTAACATTAATTCACAAGGAATCCTTTAAACAAGGTGGTACTTCTGCATTTGGTTCAGACTGAAATCTGTAGGAGTTCTTTTGCAGGAGGAAATGCAAAATTAAGTCAGTTCGACCTTGACTTCCATTCTCTGCTTGCAGCTGTTAACCCCTACCTTAACATGAGCAGAAGTCTGGTCAAACTGAAGAGTCAAATGAGCTTTCTGGAATTAAATTCACACTGAACTCTTATCTGCAACTGTGCTGGTTGGTGAAGGCAAGAGACAGATAATTTCCCGACGAAATAATTGCGGTTGAGTCTTCCAACTCCCTGACCCATGAGATTCATTCTAACATTTTTATTGTAGAATTGCACCATAATGGCAATATCCTTCATAACATAAGGCAAAATCAGAGGGTATGTGTTCCACTTGTTTGAGTTTGGACTTCAAAATGAGACTCATATTTAGACATGTTTGTTCTTTTATTTTGATTTGATGCATTTGGAAAATTTCACCAATTGCCTGTATGCATATGCTTGTCCGGACAAAACTGGGCAGATTGTCTAGGCTTAGAGCAATCATATAAACTTATATATCTGAACATAAGATGTGTTGGATCCTCCATCTAAATTCTTACCAGTCCACAGTTCCAGTCACCCAGTGGCCAACAACTGCTAATGGAAGGCCCACCAACAGGACATGATGGTAACAACCTCCTCCCATTCATCATCCTTAGCAGCTCATATACAGAAGCACAAAGGTTGATAATGGAAGAAATGCATGCTGTTCCTGAATAGCGAGAAAGGCATATTTAGTATCCACTAAGTCCCGGGTTCAATTCCTGGTTCTTCAGGTGATAAATACAGTAATACCTAGGATAAAGAATGCCTTGGATAACAAATGTTCCCTATGGGCTGCCTTGGATAACAAATGTCTATAATGCCTTGCAAAAAAGTGTACCCAGGATGTATTGCACCCCCTGTAGTTTGTGGAGGGGTGGGAGTTAAAGCTTTCCCTCCCCCCCCCATGTTTTTGAGCCATTCTGGACATGTTTTGCTGAGGGAATTGGAGCATTCGAATTTGGAAAGGTAGGGAGCTAGCTTTTATTAAGCTTTGCACTGCTTTTCTTTGTATTTTTGGCAGGGAAAGGCTGGGGTAATCATACTGCTTCATTCTGTCCATGTTTGCAATCTTTTCCACTGCTCTGCAGGCAAGAACAGGCTGGCTTTCTCTTGCTGCTTATGGTTTGTCCATTTGCATTTTCCCCATTGCACCTTGGGTAGGAAAAGGCTGGGACAGTCTTGCTAGCTTCTCTTGTCCATGCTTGCATTGCACTGCAGGGGAGATGTTCTGGAGGGGGTGTTCCAGCACTGCAGGCCTTTAAAGTGCACTTTATAAAGAGGTCTGGAACCCCACCCCCAACTTTTTGGAACGGATTAATCGGTTTACCATTCATTTCAATGGGAAACCATGTTTTGGATAATAAAATTTTTGGATAACAAATGGCCTCTGAGAACTAATGAAATTCATTATCAGAGGCACCACTTTACATCTGACCTGCTACCGATCAGTGCAAACAATAAAGAACTAGACAGGCAAATGATCTGACTTGACTTAAAGACGTTTCCTTACACCCCTCAAGAGCAGATGAAAACTGAACATGGGGGAAAAGAGAACATGACAGGCCAATTAAAGGATTCAACAGCATCACCCTCTGTTCCCTTTTCAAGTTTGGGGCTTGCTGGTTCTGAGAATGCCAAATAACAGCCCCCTTAATAGCCCAAGCTGCTCCTCATCTACTGAGTAGGAAATTGTACTGAGTTCCACGAGATCTCCTCTCCTAGAAAAGTGTATAAGATTACAGCTCAAGTCACCTTATATTTTAAGCATTCCAGAGCTGTGTAGCATCCTGAGCCGTGAAGGGATAAAGATAATATGCCATTTAAATCCTTTAAGTAGATTAGAAAGAATTATGTCCCCCTACTGAGAAAACAAAACAGGAACAGGTGGAACAGAATTTTTTTTCTATGTAGAGGTACAAATCAAAACAGTTTTTAAAAAAAAGAAATAAGAAAAAAACCTGGGAAGGATGAGAGTGAGAGAAGCAATCCCCAAACATATGCTGATCGACATGAAAGCGCAGAAAACAAAATCAGCAATAAGAGGGAAATAAGGAGTCAGTAAATTCCCCTGCTGAATTTATGTTTCTCATCTGCTCTTCTGCCATCTTGAGTACTTTTCAGCTGTTCTTTCCGTTAATTTTATGAACAGAAGAGAGCAACGCAGCAACTTTCAAGATTCCTCATTTGCTCAGAAGTGGTTTTGGAATGAAGCGGAGGCTGTGCCTGTTTCATGACAATTTTTGATGGTTTTTTTTTTTCTGTAGCGCTCATGCGGCAACCCAGTTTAGCCAAGTCTAGTAGTGGAGCCAATGTACAACAGGAGTGCAAATGTGACCAAAATGTTTTGAAGTGTTGTTGCTCCCCATTGGCTGTTTTGTATTTTTGGAATAACCTTAAGACCTTTCCCTGCATCCTAAGACTGTGTTCGTCTCCATCTAAGAGATAGATGGAAGTCCCTTCCCATCCAGGGAGACTTCCCAGTTTGAAATTCATGGATGTTATCAATCCCTTTCAAATCACAGTTCAGAGAGGCCCATTTATCAACCTACCTGTTACACCCATTTGATGGATTTATCATCTCAAATTTGAATATGTCTTAATTGTACTGGATTGTATATTGTCATTCATTACTGTAAGCCACCTTGGGTCCTTTTCCAAGGGGTGAAAATATTCAAAATAAAAAAATACTTGCCAATTTGGGTGTGATAAAACCAGGCAATTTTATGGGGTCATTAGAATTTATCAACAGGTATTGACAGAATCCTCTGTGCAATCTTGTTTGTATCAAGGAAACAAGCTGAAGTCTTGATAGCAAATTGCAATTCATTGATAAGGTGCCTGTTACATTGCTGGGGGAAAGACTCTAGCAGCAGTGGCAAATCACAGCATCTATCCTACAGAAGGACGGCGTGGAAACACCACAACACGTTTAAGGGATGCTGAAGTATTGCTACCAAGAGCCACTGGAGATTTTTCAAGTTGAGGGGTACCACACATGGTGGAATGTCAGTGTGGGATGGAGAGGAAAAGAAACAGGGCTTACTCAGCCAAAAGTAGAAAAAAGTAAACCAAGATGTCCTCCAGTGCGCCAGGAGATTTCCATCCAGAGGTCAACCATTTTCCCCATTCCCTGAAGCTTCGGGGCCAACGTCTGAGAACTGGAGAAAGAATTCTGAAACGGATGTCTCCGGGGCTGAAACTATAGAGTCCAAAGACCCAACAACTAATGAATAAACCCCCCACCAGGTATATACTCAGGCCCAGCAATATCTGGAAGGGCACACCCTCCCTACTCCCAATAAAATTGAAGCCCGTGCTGAACATCAATACATGTTGGAAGGGGTAGTGTTCGCAAATACCGTATTTTATTTTTTGGAGAAAAATCCCCAACTGAGCACCTGTTTCAGCCAATTTCCTGGACAGGTAATAGTCAGAACACTGCACTGAAAGAATTTTATATGCAAAGTGCTGTATAAAATAATTATCCAAAGTGAGGCAGATTCAGGGGCAATTTAGTACTTTAGTGTACTCAGCAGAAAATTGCCAGTATTATAAAAGACTAAATAGCTGCCATAAGGGCTCTTCAAGAGTCGATCGCGTGGTTAATACCTGCTGAAGTCTAGCACGAGTGTGCCGCCCAGTCACCGCTACCTGCCTAGGACAAAAAGCTATGCATCTTCCATAGCATCCCAATATGGATGCTCTTCATATTTCCATAGCATCCAAATATGGATACTATTCATATTTTTAATGTTAACAAAAAGGTGCATCTGAATTGCTCTATGAAAGATTTGTCTTTCGGTTAGTGAGGGGGGGAGGGTTTGAAATACAGAAACGGCAGAGATCTAAGAACCCCATTGATTCATATTTTTAATGTTAACAAAAAGGTGCATCTGAATTGCTCTATGAAAGATTTGTCTTTCGGTTAGTGAGGGGGGGGAGGGTTTGAAATACAGAAACGGCAGAGATCTAAGAACCCCATTGATCACGGAACCCCATGGCTTGGCAGCTGCCTTGCCTCTCCCAACATAGGCCCGGTGACACTTTTCCATAAATATACCTCTTTTGCTGCTATCTGTTAATTTAAACACAGGGATCATCTAAAGAAAAAGAAAAAAGAAAGAAAAGTGCAACATCATTTTAATACCCCAGGACCAAGTTCTGGCGCAGCACTCGTAACGAACAATCGTCCGAACAGGGTCTTTGTAGCTGATCCGAAAGGGCTGGATTGTATGGATGAAGGCAGCAGCCTGACCACTGCCTGAAGCCAATTATAGGCAAAACATATCCTTTGCTACGACAGCTATTTTTGAGCCCAATTCAAAGCCCTGGTTATGACCTATTAAGGCTCGATGCACGTGTCTCCGGGCTACTGGAAGGGACTGCAGGTCCTCCTATGGACCTGCCCAGCCCTAAGGTCTTTAGAAAAGGACTTTCTTTCTGACCCACCAGTGTCACAGATACATGGGATGAGGCCAAGAGATCTGGCCTGTTCTCAAGATTATGGAAGGCTATTCTGAGGGACGATCCCTTTCCTCTGTCCTGCAGCTAGCCGGCAAATGGACTTCTATTTAGATAGTCCTTTGTCCATGGGTTGGCTGGTGAGAAATGGATGTTTACTGATGGATACGGTCCTCCTTTCTTTCCAGTGTATTTGTGTGTCTTCATAGGCTGATACTTCACGTGCATCTCATCGCTGTTTGCGGTCCCGCTTGGGACCGGTATGAAGTAATCTAACCACATGCTCATTGTGGGACGAGGGGGGTTCATCCTGACCATGCCCCCTGAACTGTGATTTAAACGGGATGAGATATTCCCCTCCCTGGCCTCGGGAATCTGCTCATCCCGCTTCTCGTTCCGAGACGAGTGTCCGTGAGGTAAGGCTCGTCACGCAACGTGCCATACTTCATTTAGTGGCAGGAGTGCGAAGTGCCATTCGC
Source organism: Phrynocephalus versicolor (assembly GCA_023846285.1). Lineage (NCBI taxonomy): Eukaryota > Metazoa > Chordata > Lepidosauria > Squamata > Agamidae > Phrynocephalus > Phrynocephalus versicolor. The sequence continues at coordinate 5,340,362 of JAHTLZ010000213.1, read as the reverse complement.
CAGTACATTCCCTATGGAGTCAGCAACGCAGTGCAGAGAGATTAAAAGACAAATGCCTTAAACTTAGCTCCGTAACGCATTGAAGGCAAGGCTTCGGAGAATCGAAACATCAAAAAACAGGTCAGGCTGAAAAAAACGGGGAACAAAGGCATGGAATTTCACATCTCATCACTGAATGAGGACATGCAGTTACAGTCATGCCGGTATCATCCATCACGCCTGTGCATACACGGGAACAGGGACAGAAGCGGAAGACCACGTGACCACAACTGACATCAAAATGCAACAAACTTCCTCCCGGGACGAGAATGGACGTGAAGTACCCATCATAGTCTTCCACTGTTACAGCATTGTTCTCTAAGGCTTTGAAACTTCAAAACTCTGCAACAACAAAAAACATCTTAATTTCATTTCATGGTTGCATGGTCCTATAAGCGCTGCTTTCGGAAAGGTTACTCACAACTATAACAGCATACCATCCTGAAAACACAGATTTCATCTCCTTTCAGAGGTTCAGCAGCACCAAGTCAGTCTTGACCATCCAGGGATATCAAGGTTTGGCTAGGAAAGCATTTAGCCATGTCAGTACTGAGCTAAATGGATCAAGGACACTTTTCTGTGTTTCAAAATATGCTAAAATACCTTACAATAAACAGAAATCTGGCATGAAGCCCAAAAAATGCAGAAAATGCAGTTCACCTGGATATGGCAAGGCTATGATGACATGATTAAAAAAATATTTATATGTCTGATGGAACAAACATCTCCAGTGCTTTATTACTTTCTCTCCCTCACCTATAGTATTTTCTAGCTGTGATTTCACAATCATACTCTGCGGTTTGCTTCCACAGAGATAAATGTTCAAACCCAACAAGTTCCTGATATTCACTTAGGGTACATAGGAAATGCCTCTAAAGGAGTTGGAAACAGCTGCTAGGTTTTTTAACAGGCAAATATCTGGACATCTGCAATCATCCAGCAGAAACTTAACATAAAGGGCACTTATCCCTTGGATGAAACGGGAGTACAAATGTCAGCCACGGAGAGGGTTGTGTTAGCATTTGGAGAGGTGTGGAGCATTCTGTCCCAAGGAAGCTGGCAGAAGTGTTGGCATTAAACCAAGTTGAGCTCATATGAATCCATCAGACCACCTCGAAGACCAAATATGAACTAGATTGACTCCTAAAGCCATAGGCTTCAATTTGCAAGAGCTGAGAAGGACTGTTGACCACAGGGCATTTCAGAGACTGCTCATTCGGAGGATTACCATAACTGGACCAGCGTCAAAAATGCCTTGGTCCTCCCCACCCCTTGAAGCATGACAATGTCACATAGCTATGACTCCATGGCAAAGATTCTTCCATGGCTTAACACCTAAAGGAATGCATTTGTTGTTGTGAGTTGCCATGTCCATTGTTCTGCAATAATAAAGTTAATTTATTGATATTTTTCAACACTTAGACCACTACGGGTGGTGGTGGTGGTGGTGGTGGTGGTGGAGTATCAGTGGACTAAGGCTTCCAAAAACTGTCAGCTGCAAAGTCAGAAGCTTGGCAGTTCGAATCCCGGGTGTCACGCAGCAGGGAGCTCCTGCTGATAACCCCGGCTCCTACCAAACCAGCAGTTCTAAAGCATGTAAAAGCAAGTAAATAAATAGGTACTGCCATAAAAAGCAGGGAGCTAAAACAGTGTTTCCTTGCAGCCATGCTGGCCACATGGCCATGGACTTGCACAACCCTGGAATAACTATCCTCCACTTCCTCTTAACCCAACAGCTATTAGTGTTGAAGTTTAATGGCTTTATTAATGAAAAGATTTAATGTACTAAGTAAGTAGAAGTAGCTTGCATCATATGGCTTGAAGAAAAAGCAGAAATTGGCCTCCAGCAAAATAAATGGAAATCACATCTGTTGAACTCAAATTAGTTTTCAAGAGAGAGAGAAAAATGAAGACAATGCACCGTTGTATTTACATGAATCAATATTACTATTATTTGGAATTTCAACACGTTGTTGTTCAGTCGTGTCCAACTCTTCGTGACCCCATGGACCAGAGCTCACCAGGCCTTCCTGTCTTCCACTGCCTCCCGCAGTTTGATCAAATCCATATTGGTTGCATCGATGACACCGTCCAACCATCTCATTCTCTGCCGTGCCCTTTTCCTTTTGCCTTCAATATTTCCCAACCTCAGGGACTTTTCCAAGGACTCCTCTCTCCTCATGAGGTGGTTAAAGTACTGGAGCCTCAGCTTCAAAATCTGTCCTTCCAGTGAACATTCAGGGTTGATTTCTTTCAGAATGGATAGGTTTGATCTCTTTGCAGTCCAGGGGACTCTCAAGACTCTCCTCCAGCACCACAGCTCAAAAGCATCGATTCTGCGGCGATCAGCCTTCTTTATAGTCCAGCTCACACTTCCATACATCACTACTGGGAAAACCATAGCTTTGACTTATCGGGACCTTTGTCTACACTTCTTGGTGCTGGACAAATGTTCACAAAGAGAACATTTTGCTGCACATTTTATCAGAAATAAGGCCTTTAGTGTTAAATTACATTTTCTTCCAGTTCTCATTTATAGCCTCCAACTAATGTCCCAGATTGGGAGCTTAGTCCCTTCATGTCCTATTCTGTTCCTGAGACCTTCCCCAGAAGGCCACGAGCTCATACCCCGTGCTGTCGTTGCTTGGATGGCTTCTGAGATTTTGCATTAGTTTTCCACTCCTGTTCTTAATGTGTATCTCTGCAGCCGACACTCAGACAAGAGATCTGTGTGGCTTTAGGCAAAGTATAAATCTGATACTCTGCAATTTTGACACGACTAAGCACTTTTGCTTCAGCAGGCTATGCCCTTAACAGGATCAGTTCTTCACTACTTAGATCAAGAAGTGCAAGAACTATGTTCGGGGTTTTTTTGTTTGTTTTTTGAACAATGAGATATTCTCATCACTATGTACATAAAGGGCCTGAAAGATTTGAAGTGCAACTCAGCCCAGTCATGCTACAGAGAGACCACCCTGGTTTAAAGAATGCATGTGCGTTGGAACTCCTGGGTGTGGAGCGAAGGAGCAGGAACTCACATGCTCCCTGTCCCCTTTGGGGAAAGGAGGCAGCCAAGCCCACCCAGAACGCGTGTGGCTGATGAATTTACATGGTCTGCAGGCAATGCTGCATTGGGCCAGCTCCAGAGTGGTCCCAGAGCACCCCCAGGAGGAAGGTCTGATGAACCACTTCTGCATTCTCTGTATCTTAAAGATCATCGGGGCAGGGGCACCATAAGCTCCTTTGGTTTTTACTGTAAATAGGGGAAAGTATCTGGGTCAATCGAAAGTCAAGGTTTTTGTAGGCTCAGAAGATATCCAGAAAAAAAACATAAAAGCTGTGTTGGATCAGATGAAAGGTCTACCTTGGCCAGAATTCTGAGCAAGAGGCTTAGGGGAACCTCACAAGTATGGATTTAAGTCTAGCACCATACTTATACAGTGGACCCTTGTATAACAAACAGCTTGTATAACATAAAATTTGTACAACATAAAAATTTGGGGAAAGATAGGGGAAATTTGCTTAACATAATTGCCTATGGGGAGAATCTGTACAACATAAAAATGGGATTACTCCGTTTTCAATGCATTCCTATGGGAAATTGTATAAAGGAAAATTTGCTTAACATAATTTAATTTGGAACGAATTAGGACTGCCTGAAAATCCACCTGCAGTGCTTATTCAAGTGAATTTTCCCCAACCTCCAGGTGAATATGGATGTTTTTTTCTCCTTAGCGCTGGAACAAATTGCTTTTATCAGCTATTAGGCATATGAAAAAGCAGCACTCTTGCACCAATGCTACTGTCTGTTTGGGGGACAAACACACCCATCTCTGCAATCCTAAATATGTTGGAAGTAATGTACTGTCACCCTGCGAACATCTAAGCTGGTTTCATTTGCAAAGCTAAGTAAGCAGGTTTAGGGCTGGCCAATACAGGAATGGGAGACATAAGAAATATGAGGAAGGGCTAGGAAACACTCCTTCATCAAATCTTATAAAGCCCTCGTAAATCAGATGTTTGTAAAGATTCTCAGTCATCCAGGTGAGGTTATCCAGAAGTTGAGTCGTGGCAACTGGACTTGTTAGGTCAAAACCTTATTCCAGTGAATTGTCCCTGGGTCTCCAACCTTCCTAGGATTGAAGAAGGTAGCTTGAATGAGTAGTAAAATGTTTCAACCCAACAAAAGAAGTCCACTTGCCATGCAAATCAGATATTATCTATAACAAAGTTATTTTTGGGCTGACAATGACCTAATGATATTCTCATTATACAATAAACTTCAAAAAGCTGCTTGTAAATGTTTTTCAGGGGTAGTTGAGAGAATCCTTGGAGATGTATTTTGGGATTCACACACACACACCAATTTTTGACAGTTTTGTAACTTTTGGGACAGTTGTATTTTCCAACCCAACAAATAATGGGGATGAGCAACATATTAATTTTAAACACACTTGTAATATCAACATGTTGATTCTTTGTGACCTTAGTCTGCGATTATATCCTGGATAAAACCTCCACTGAAGTAAAGGGGTGACTTTTTAATAAAAATGCACCAGAGGCCATTAATCTCTACGAAAGCTGTGAGCCGGTTTGCCACAAGAGGTTAGACAAAATGTTATTTCCCCCTTGTGTCTTTAAACACATTAGTTTACTGTATCATGTCAATTTAAAGCATATTTTACCTACTGAAGATGGAAGCTAACAAGGTTTTCTATTCTCGATAATTTCCACCACATTTCCTTTTTCAGTAATTAGGTGAAGCACCAAGAGAAGGGTCATTTTAATTCTCTCTTTCTCCACAAGCAAGCTATTGTTATGGTTCATTTAGCATTTCCAGACGAATCCTTTGTAATCAGGAGAATACATCTTAGCCATATTAAACAAGACTGAGGTGGATGTTTTAGCAGTAAATTTATTCTGCATAAAGTTCCTCATATGCTTTCAGTGACTTTAATATTCTTTTCCAGATATTTAAATTCAAAATGGCAAGTACTGTAATTATGACAAACTTTTTTAAAAAAGTAATCCCCCACCCTTGCCTGCTACCACTTTTAAGCATGTAGTAATGTCTAGTTTGTCTCAAACTACTACTTTGGGGTATGTCTATGAAGATTCATGGTCATCCAGGTGAGTTTCTCTGGAAGTTGAGTCATGGCCACTGGACTTCTATAACTGGAAGAAGAGCCCTCCCCCGCCGCCGCCGCCAAATGTGTAGAGTACGAACAACAACAGGATGAATATTCAGGCTCCTGATACTGAAAAGTTGGAAGAAACAAATGTAAAGGGTTAGACTGGTTTCCACCATGGTGTCCTTCCACTACAA
>JAHTLZ010000213.1:5323176-5334957 GCA_023846285.1 Phrynocephalus versicolor | reverse complement strand
TTTATTTGCATTCTTTCCAGAAGGATAAGTATTTAGGTTAAGGGTGAGTATTTCAGCTCTTAGTATATAGAAAAATACAGAGAAGCTCTGAAGTGACTTTTAAAACTTGCCCAAATATAAATTGCTGGCTATTTTTTTAAAGAAACATCTTTTTGCAGGCTATGTTTTGCAAAATATCAGAAAATGGTGAGAACTCACCTGTATGCTTTGCAACAGAGAATTGCCAATCTGTCTCAGAACCAAGATTTACAAGACAACTGTCGGCCTGGTTGCAGTGTATGGCACAGAGTGGCAGGTAGCAACAATGGGCATAGAGAGACACCTCCATGCCATGGAAATGCCTGCACTCTGTTGGATATCAGGTATCTCCCTACTCAACCATGTCACAAATGATGCTATCTGACAGCAACTAAGTGTGGTATCAGTAACAAAGAAGATGAGTGACAGACGGCTCTACGGGTAGGGACATGTCCTCAGAGCATTACCTTCCACCACTGCCTAAACTGTGAGCCACCTGAAAGTTGATGGCAGGCAGCCATGTGGACAGCCAAAAAAAAAGATAGCAGGATACTGTCAATAAGGACATGCAAATCATTGGCCTGCATCCTGAAGATGTGGTCAGTCAGACCAAGTGGGACTTCAGGATCCAAAAAGAAGACACTGCACCTGCAGGAAAATGCTAGGAAGACGATCAGCAGATGGATAAACTGCGTTTTAAGACCATTGTTCACTAGTGACCTTCTCTTATAAATTTAAAAGGCCATACTTAACATTAGAGATGGGCACGAATCAAAAAAATGACGTTTCATTTGTCGTTTGGAGGGTCCGTTTTGGTTCGTTTCCGTTTTTTGTGAATTTTTGCAAAAAATTCATTTTCATTTTCGTTCATTTCGTTACCGTTTCGTTACCATTTATTTCAATTTTTTGTGAATTTTTTAGCATTTAAGCAGTTCACTGTATTGCAGTAATGGAAACGAAAAGCACGACAAAATTTCCAGTGTTTCTGTTCATTTCGTTTCATTTTGGAAACAAAATTCGTTTGTCGTTTTGTTGTGTAACGAAACAAAAAATGAAAACGGAAATGAAAAATTGTTCGTTTTGTGCCCATCTCTACTTAACATAGTAAGTGTTGGCAGGATAGTTTTCTCCTTCCAGACCTGCAGAAGGGAAGTAAGATGTATCACAAAAACCACTCGTTCATTCTACCACCAGAGATGATGACAAGCATTAGCCAGGCCGGCAAAAGAGAGCAACTTACATTTTACAAACTGCTCAAGGAATTTGATTCAGCAGCTCTCACAAACTGCGAAGGCCTGCTTAATAGGGCCCAAAGGGAGTCGGCTGATTTGGTCAAGTGACCACTCCACAACCGTCAAGTGCAATGAAAAAGTGCCTTCAGTAATCGAGGGAAAGAAGAAATCGAGATCAAAAGGCTCAGCAGAGTCGCTTCGCGTTAATGATACTTACTGCTATTATTTTCAAGGCCAGATTATTTTAACCAAAACATGCAATAGGCTTTTAAGGGTACAAACAACTATTTATTCTCATGCTCATGGGTGTGCCATGGTCCATATAGAGGGCTTATTTTATTTTATTCTTTTATTGGGGTGCTGGAATTCTTTCGTTGTGATAAATAGGGACCACATGGTTCTTTCAAAGACTCCAAAAGGCACCTGTGCTGGGATTACACCAGTTTCCTAACAAATAAACTGTACTCCAGTGTTTTGGAGCAGACTGGATTAAAATATGTCTGAACAATTCAACGTCACCCTAGAAACATAAACATTCTAACTTCTTCATGTTAATTCTTTATCAGTAAACGCATTTACAGCACAAAGCTCCCTCAAAGAAAAAAAGGCAGAACATTTCTGGCAAGCAGCCTAGATTGTATTCTATTGTACAGAGTTTGCAGTTCAGAACTGGCTTTTTTAAAAAAATAATAATTAAAAAATCTTTAAACATTCTTTGAAAATATTAACTGAAAACATTTTTTTTAAAATGCTTTTAACCAGATCATAAACAGAGGTTCTAATTTATGTTTTAAAATTGCATTGAGAGTCCTGGTGGGTGCAAAAGCAATTACTAAGTATTTTAAATAAATCATTAAATACCATCAACTTTTGATGGGGATATGCAAGCAGATCAGAACACAAAACATGACTTACAAAGAAAACTGCTTGCCTTTAATAGTGTTGCCAGTCAAGGACATCTGAAGCCTGAATATTATGGAGACCAAGGAGTCACAGGATAAGATAAACCGATCAGCTAAGACTAAATTTCAGAAGTCAGTTGAACCAAACCACCTCCACCTACCTTTCCATTTCAATGCAATTACATGCACGCACGCACGCACATGCACATGCGCACGCACGCACGCACACACACACACACATATATATATATTAGAGAGAGAGAGAGAGAGAGAGAGAGAGAGCAGTGTGATCCAAAATATAAGTTTAGAATCTATCCTTACCTCTTCTCATACTACATACTAATAATCTTGCTAAAATTTTGTTTACGCACAGCTAACATATTATCTGGTAAATTTCTGAATTCAGCACAACCCAAAATTTTCTAAAAATAAAAACAATGTGCATGCATACTGCAAAGGGACAGTCTTGGCCACTGTGTACTAATGTGCATTGACGCTATTTAATTGATCTAGTTCCATAATGCTTATATAATCAGTGTTTTGAACTCATTATGTGTCTCAATAATGCCACTGTCTTTTGAAAGTTAATTACAAGTTTCAGTGAAGCAACTATCTTATTGTTCCTCCTTGCACTTGAACCCTACTCTCAAAACCACGCACACTGTACACTTAAACCTGTATCCTAAATAGAGCCCGATGTGTTTATGGAAGTGGGTTGCAAAGCTCAGAATGAAATGAGTTTGACGGTCTTAAAGATACCATCATACTTCCATCTTCATTGCTTATTTTTCCAATGTCATGAAACCTACCCAATGATCTCATGGATAAAGGAGATCAATATAACAGAATCTGCTGGAAACACAAGATTTAATCATCAGATGCAACTGCACCACACACACACGACAGAAGGGCTGTTTAAATAGAAAACTTTTTTTAATGTATTGCATTTCAATTTTGTTGTAGGTTTGAATTAATCTTCAAGTTTAGGAATATCACCCTGTATGTTTAAAACACAGCTGTAAACATCATAACGCCCCTTGCAACCATTTCTTTTCTCTTCGGTTTTTAAACTGTTGGTTTCATTTACGAAACCACAAACCAAAGCTGTTGTAAAGGTGCACGCACATCACTCCCCACATATGCTGTCTAAAAAGCACTTAAAACGAGAGTCGCAATACACAAACACAAACCATGGTGGTGCTATGTTCCATCAATGAAAAATAACAGTACAGGGATGACTTTCGTCGGGTGCTGCCCGACGAAAGAATTCAGCACGGAAAGGCGGGGAAAGGAGATGTAAAACAAACATGTTATTGGTGAAATGCTGGGGCTGCTGCTTTGTTTGTGCATCTGGACAGAAAGTCCTTCTGCGCTTGTACCTTTTATCTAGGAACTCTGGTATTGATCTACCTCTCCCTTTAATGTGTCAGAGCATTCAGGTGTTCAACAGCTCTTTTGAAGAGGTGGATTAAACAAGGCTATTGATTTGGTGAGCAAGGCGAGCGACAACCCAGTTCACAGGAGTCATCACGAACTCACCACTTCACTAAGGCAAATTTACCCAGACTTTTCAGTTTGCTGGGAAAAGTACCCACAGTAAATCATGAACTCTCCTTCCCATCCATGTCCATCACAGCAACAGGAAGAGCCTGACCAGTGGGTTTTGACAGAGACAGCCTTTCTTTCTTTCCAGTGTATTTGTGTTTTTGATGAGATTTGGACAGTGTGCCAATTTCATCTCTTTCAGCATAAGCATCCAGAACGTCCCAGTTAGCTGAAAACAGTTTCTTTTCCTCTTCTCTTCTTCAAAGCTGCTTTTGTTTATTTAGAGTTTGCTGTTCTGCTGAAACTGGGAGACCAAGGAATGAATCTGTTCCGAGGCTTTGATCTGCTTCGTTCCAAGGTAGGCGGTACTGTTGTTAATAGCGTCCTCCAAAAAGTAGCGGTAGTTAACCATCATGCCACAGGAGGCAGTGATGCCGCGAGGACTTGTGTCCCCCATCCAGTTCAGACGCCACAGGGTCGCACCGTTCTGAAGGTGGAAGTTTGCAACGGGGTTCAGGGCGTAACCCCGATGCTTCTCTCCATACAAATACCAGGCGCACAGCCTCATAAGCGGTTGCTGCAACACCCGGGGCAGTCTCTCCGATCTCGCCCACTCGTTGTTCGTTAAAAGGCGCTTTAGAGTTTCGATCGTGGGGTCTCCTATGATCTCAGAGATTTCTTGATATTCGAGATCCGTGAAGAGATGGCTTTTTCCTGTTTCTTTCGATTGGGAGGAAAGCAGTCCAGTGAGCCATTTGGTGAAACCCGGAATGGGGGACAAGGTAGAGAAGACTTTGATTTGAGGAAATTCCATCTGCATTTTTTCCCAAAAAAGAAAATACAAGAAAAAGAAAAGGGCTGAAGTATTTGGTTATAGATTCAGTTAGATACAAACTTTAATCACAAAAAAATAATAATAATCATTCCCCTCCTCCCCTCAGCACCAGAAATGAATCAGAACAGATTTTCAAAGAGGTTTTTGAGAAAAGACTATATTCCTTCGTGAGGAGGGTGGCATTTAAATTGAGAACATGCTTTTATGGGTTTTATATCCCTTCCTTATTTCAAAATATATTTGAAAGACATGCCTGCCCAAGTAGGAACACACTCAGGCTTAGAATCCCTCGTTTCTCATTTCTGTCTAATGAAATGAATATACTCTGCCCAACATCTCAAGATCCGGAGGCTGAGGTAGTAAATTAAATTCCCAGCAGGATAGTTTCCATACTGCAATGCCATGATCAGCCATTCTCTTACAGATAATAGATGGAATTTGGGAATATCAAATTGCTGTTACACCTTCAGAACACTGAGGTAAGTGATCTAAGTTTGTTCAGTGGAGAAAAAAATACGCTTCCTCCTGGCCGCATAAATTTGGCAGCTGAGCAGATGGGACAGCTGCACTACCATTTACCCACTCCGTCCTGGTTGCATCCAGACAGAAAGTGGTTTCAGTCCCTAAATGAATATCAGATGTACCAATTTGTGGTGGAATCTTAAGAAAACTGAGGTCCCACTAAGACTTTGTAAAAAATTAAAGATCAGTATTGCTCAGCGAGGCATTCAAGTCACAAGCAGTCCCTATAGCTCTGTGGCAGTGGTTCTCAACCTGTGGGTCCCGAGATGTTCCTGGACTGCCATTCCCAGAAGCCTCCACCACTCCTTGTGCTGGAACGGGTTTCTGGGAGCTGCAGTCCAAGAACATCTGGGGGCCCACAGGCTGAAAACCACTGCTGTATGGTAATGAAATAAGAAGCTGAACAATATGACTACATTCTCTGCAAACACCCTCCCCCTGGATACCACATGTGTTTTGACAACACCGTCTATATGTTTTCAAGAGAAAACACTGTGCTTTGAGCAAAGCATTTCTTGCTTCCAGACAGGACTTAGCAATATCAAGGTAAGACCAAGCTTCTTATATACTAAGCCATCAAAACTTTAAAGCCACAGCGGAGGTGGGAGGGACCTAAGTATTTTCTTTATCTACAGCTCAAATCATGTTCAGCTGTTCTTTGGAACAGACTGACAAACTGTTTTGAGGCCAACCCAGAGGCAAAATTAGGCGGGCTAGGTTTTATTCTCTCTCCGTCTTTCAAAGCACCGAGTTATCTGATAAACTGCGTCAAATGAAAGAAAACAGCACGAAATGGATCTACCAAAAGGTGCCTAGCAAACTCCTCTCTGACTCAAGAGAACACAGATAAAGGGCCATTAAAAATAAAAAGAATGGTAAGCTTCCCTTCAGTTCAAAGGAGAGATCATGTACTTTGCCTCTCCACTAAATTTCAGACAATACCCCAACCATTCCCAACAAGATGTTCTTCTATTTAGTCTGCACACCAAATGTTCCATTTTGTTGTGGCTTCCTTCCGCACTTGGCTGTCCATCATCCAAATGGCTCAGGCCTTAAGAGTGTTTCTTAAGTTTCTAAAACTAAGAAGGAAACTTGACATAATGTATTAAGGCAAAGTCTATGGGGGCAGAGAGACGAGGTGGGAGAAGAGAATAAAAAAGGGCAGCCATGTGGTTCTTTTTATTTTACAGGATGACAAGACAAATTGGCAAAATGACCCCGTTTTTGTAGTATCTCATATCTGATGAATGGCTGAGTTTAGAAGCTTATCTTATGTGGCCAGTTCTTGAAGAAAATAATAAATAGATGCAGTAAAGCATAGCCATTTATGCTGCTGCTAAATTGATGTGCTACTTTCCAGGGCTTGCTGGTAGAGATCTGTTAATGTTTATTTCCTTGTCAGAAACTCACACACCATTAAGAAGCAGATGCTCGTTTTATTTTGTTGCCGCTTCTGCAGAAGGTTGCAGATTCATTTCTATTACCAGTGACTCAACTCAAAATGGTGGTGCACTATATTACCCAAGTGAACTAAGGTGGGTGTGAGCAATGCCCCTATTTTTCACTTGCAGAAACAATGCTTGTATTGGGAAGTTATCCTGATGGATTAAGACCGTAATCACAAACAGCTTTGCTAGAAAAGAAAACCCCGACTCGGAATAAGCTTCCTGGCCGCTCCTATCCTGCACACTATGAGGATTAGTATGTACTATCTTAGGGCAGTTAAAGACTAAAATTTATTGTGGCATACGCTTTCGTAAGATAAAGCGCTCCTTGTTAGATGCACTGCAAAGTTTTTAGCTCATTTCTGGCGATGCCTGGGAAAGCGAATCAAGATTTAAGGCCTGCTGTCACACAAATATATATCTGCAAAAGAAATGGCATGCTCCCAATCGTGGGCATTGTGACTGAACAGCATGACTTGTAGATAGGTGATGCTTAGCAAATACCTTCATGAAGAGTGACAGCCAAGATGCTGTTCCAGAGGTTACAAAAGCATTTACATGCAAATACCACAGCGGGCTATGAGAAGGATAGATCAGAAGAGTTGTACTGAACGGATGCTGAGATTTTAAACACTGAAGTGCCTTCGGTAACCCAGTTTATTCTGCAGACCAAAAACGATACCAATTGTGGCTAAAGTCGAAAGAGGCAAACAAGCAACCAAAAAAGCTCCAGAAGGATGATTCAAAATGTCACACTCATCATGCTTCTATTCATTCATTTAAAAATACTAGAACCATCAATTTCTCCTTAAAGAGGACACAAGTTGGCTTACACTGGTAAGACAAGCTAAAAACATGAAGTATACAAATACTAAAAAGGACTAAACAAATATCACACTAAATAAAACCAACACGCTAAAAAAAAAAAAACACCTTGAAAGCAGTAAGACACAACTATCCATATAAAAATCACACTCAGGCAGACAGACACTGATTGGAAACTTATACTGAAGTAGTCTACATTAATGAGAAAACTACCTGTCTTATACAGAGAGGAGCAGGCCCACTGCTCTTTCCTACCAATGGAGTAAATTTCACTGAAGTCACTTCATGAGTCCCAGCTAAAACCAAGCTGAATTTGCAATAGACCACACTACCAACCTACAGCAACCTGCTTATTTTAATACAATTCTAACAGAATTTGTGACTTAATAGTGATGCCGTTCACACATATCTTCCTTTGAGCTAACCCCAAACCAGTTACTGAAATTCATGCAAAGTTCAGGTGCTCAAATGGTTAAAACATGCATCCCTGTGTTCCAAAAGCATAAGTCACGTCTCCTTACATTATGATAGGTCTGCGATGGCAATAATTTAACATGTTCTCTTTCTTAGGAAATTAAAAGTTACAGAGGCTTGAAATTAAGTGATTTGGAATTAATCAAACAGATGAGAAAAAACAAAGCAAATAATGATATATCTTATTTTTTCCTACACTGTTAATTCCCCAAAGTATATTTGAAATCCAGCCATGAGAAATGTATTACAACACATTAATATCTATGAGAATGAACCATAGCAAATGGAGCAGTACCAAGTGATTTAGAATGGCATTTAAATGAGCAGGCTGCACTTTTAATATGAAAAAACCGTCTGCTTTACAATGAAGTTAAGTCATTGCTTGGTCAGGAAAGATTATTTCTACTTGGACCTGTGCTGAAAATAATACCCACAGACCCTCTTAATCTAGATCAGGTATTACTCAGACCAGGTGCTGCTAAGAAGGGGCTATTCCACCCAATAATATGAATAACAGACATCTCACCAGCTACTTCTATCAGCTAGCCCCCCCCCCCCTTGCACTGCTGAGAACTGAGCTCAGCAGTGCAGGGGGTCACTCCCCCTCCTTAAATAAGTATTTTTCTTATAAATCCATAAGCAGCCCATTATAAGTAAAGGGTAAAATAACTGAAGAACCTTGCTACACTATACATTAGTACTGATTTCAGTTGCTAAAAAGCTAGAGGATGTAAACTCCTAAAAAAGTAAGCACAGACATTTATGGACAAATGTGAGCAAAAGTGGTTTTTTAAAACCAATTTAACTACAGCAAAGAGGACTGAAACGAAACCTTAACAGTTCTGACCTCTACCAGACTGGCCTATGTCTTAGTCAGGTGTTGAGGATTAGGATTCTTCATGAAGCTGGAACACGGGCGTTTGCCCGCAGAGCTAGATTTGACAACAAAGGACAGAATGACTTGTTCAAGTGATCCTAGACTAAATTTTTAGCTTGTCACATAATTGATAAATACTTCTTTCTGAGTCCCAGAAGCCCTGCTGCCACTTGCGTAGGAAATTCTGAATTAGATAGATTGATAGTCTGACTATGTACAGAGCAATTTCTGGTGTGCTGCATTCAAGCCCCTAGGATTCTGTGACAAGAGCATGAAAAGAAACAGCCAAATTAAATCCTAGTGCAATATTCAGATTGTGGATGTTAGCATATACCTGCAGCTCCTTAACAACTCGCTTGATGAGGTGGGTCCCAAGCTCTACTCCTTGCAGCCCTTGCTGAGTCAAGCTGATGGAATAGAAAATTGCTGTGGTGATTTTGTTCATTTCCTCCACTTCTTGAAAGGGAATGTCTTTCACAATGGCCTAGAAAAGGATTAATATGATTATCAGCAACTTCATTTCCCACAACAACCAAGTCCAGCATGGGACAAAATCAGGTGAACTGAATAATGTTCATAATTTGAGAGGGGTTTTGACTTATTGTCTAGAGAACAGAATTCAAAACCTATTTGTATTGTGTCTAGTTGCCAAAATATATGCAGTATTTCAAATATACAGCCCTAAAGATGCTACTAAAGATTTAACCCAGGGGAAAGTGAAATTGCAATTGTGTAGTTACGTGTTAGTGATACACTTTGCCCTCATGTCACAAGGCTTTAAAAATGCTAGCACAAAAGAGACGGCAGATCTTCCTCAGTAGCTAGGGAGTATGCTCAAATAAGTTAGCAAGCTATGACCTATAAATAACAATTTTCTCTTGATAACCAGCATCAAAAGCGAACGAACCTTATCAGTTTGTCCACTTCATAAATGATCATGTATGTGTGCATGGAGGTAAACAAATATTTTGCAGCAAATAATTTTAGTGAAATCCTTTTAATTTTTGCATTTAAGAAATAAGTTGAAAGTGAACGCAAATGAAAAACGCCTGTGCATCAATATTTCCTGGGATTTGCCTCAGAATGTGCAACAACAACTCCAACCTGGGGATATAATTAACTTGCAACAGTAAGTCAAGGAATAGACTTCAGCTCTTCAGCTCTAAGTATGAAGTATATACCTGGATGCTGCTGGATATCTCATCTGTAAGTGCAACATGCAAAATTATCAATGGCTCTCCAGGTATTGCACAGTGAGCGAAGTAATAGCATCTTCTGTAAGACCCAACTCGCCGCTTCATATCCAACCAGTTCCTAACCGGGTGTACAGCCTCGCTGCTAAGAAGATATAATGACTGCATTTTAATACAAATGGCAGACATGTATAAAAAGTCAAGCAAACTAAGGTTTTCTCCTTATAAATGCCAATATCAAAGCCACAGCATAACACTACATCAGCACATGGACATAAAAAAAAGGAAGCCACCAAACTGCCTGAACTAAACAAAAGGCACACCAATACTCTCCAGTAAATCTTGGGACTTACTCACTGATCTTCTGCAATATCTCACAAGGTGACTTCCACGTAACTCGTTCCAAGTTCAGGAATCCTGTGGAAAACCATTCTGAGAGCATGTTCTTTAGTACCCCATTCATTTCCTGGAAACAGAAGCAGATGCATTTCAATAATTTACTGGCAGAAGCAGCATAAGCGTATACAGTACTTTTAAGGACGATAAAGAGGATTGATCGTTTACACCACTGATCTGACTGGCTGACCCAAAGTAAATCCTCATGATTTTACCCAGAGATTTGCGGTCCTGTTCACACGGATGAAACTGCATCATATGAGAGGTCCTTCTACTACTGCACAAAAAGTGAATGAAATTAAAAGTTCAAATCCCCTACCAAGTGTCAGCTGAACAAAACAGCACAGTGACAGCTGCCACAAGTTACCACACCTGTAAAGTCAGCTAGAGAACCACTGATCTACTGGGACATCAGCTGTTAAAGGTTTAGCAACCACATACTTGAAACTTTTGGGAAGATCCATAGAACAGTCCTTTCCTGCGTATCTCAGTACCTGAATTTGTTGCTCTTTATGGCTGGACTCTGACCTTGGAAGCATTTTCAACTGCAGCCAATTAATGATTTTCTGAAGAATCACCCAGGGTATTCCATTGTATATCATATTTTATACCTCAAACTGCTATTATATGTCTGAGGAAGTGGATGTGTCCAAGAAAGCTTACATTAAAATATAATAGTTGGCTTTTAAGGTGCCACATGTTTTTGTCTTTTGTTTTGTTTCTTTGAATTTTGCCTGGAATTCTTGCACAGACTAACACGGCTACCTGTTTCAATACTTCTCTAATACATTGCTGTATGTAGTATGCATATTAAAATAAGCTCAATGAGATGAGGATGGAGTTATAATAATAAGAGTAAATGCAAACTACTGGAGCTACAAATGACCTGAACCCAGCTGTAAATACTGGGGAGCGAAAAGTCCTCCTCTTACCATTTCACAGCTACTGTTTCCTTCATTCCATCATATAAACTGAGTGCTTCATATTCTCTGAAACCATATAAAAGTGGCTGAACTTAATGTTTGTAAATTGATTAAGGTGAACAAAAATAGAGAGGGAATAATGTTTATATTAACTGGACCTTGACAATAATCCTCTGAAATAAATATAACAAGGTTTTTGTTATATAAAGTGACAATTGAACCGGCAGGTTTTCAGTGGTGCATTTTCATGAACTGTAATCTCAGAACAACCTTAACAAAGGACAATGTTCTTCTGGGAATAAAAACTAAAGCACTTAAAAGGTGAATCAGTGAGAATTCTCTTGGCTAACATAATTACGTGCAAAAAACCAACAACCAACATTTCATCTTTTAGTACTCTATGTTACTAGATTACTATATTTGATACATTCTATAATAATACACCCAGCATCTTAATCAGATTAGGTTTTTCTCTAGCAAACTAATAAATAATAATAATAATAATAATAATAATAATAATAATAATAATAATAATAATAATAATAATAATAATAATAATAATAATAATAATAATAATAATAATAATAATAATAA
>JAHTLZ010000213.1:5306306-5318452 GCA_023846285.1 Phrynocephalus versicolor | reverse complement strand
TTAAGACAGGGAAGTGAATACAAAATCCATGATTGCATTTGGTTTGGGTAATAAAACGGCACGCGAGTGGGTAGAAAAGTAGAGGCGGAAAGACGCCGAAAGAAAGCAGACCCATTTATTTTTTTCGTTGTTCTTCCACCTCCACCTGCCACCTGCAACCAGAATGAGCTTTAATACACCTGAGAAATGCATATGGCTCGGCTTACTCACTACAGATGTTTAAAACTCTGCACAGGAGCAGTCTCCAAGCATTCGGGCACTCCATCAATCTCACTCTGAATCGATTGAAGGGAAGAAAGTGCTGCAGGGATGCCACAGAGAGACCTGGCTGCCTGGTTTTGCTACACGGAGCTAGAAGTATTTCTGCATCAAGAACCAAGCCCATCATTGGAGCTGAGCTCTCATTAGTATTCCAGAGAGGTGGTTCCAGACGGTTCTGCATCTGAGGAATCAAACTCAAAAGCAAGGACCCCCCCCCCTGAGCTCCGGAAGATCAGTCACAAGACACAAGCCAGCCAGCCTGAACCCTGCGGAAAGCAAGAAAAGCTCTTTGCTGTGACCAACTGGTTGGGTTCAAGTTTTGCATAAATACTGCAGGACGTTCTGTGATTCTTTTCCAGTAACTTGATCCCCCAACATGATGAGCTATGTGGAGAAGAACAGGGCCAAATGCACTGGTACCACTTACGTTGCCCTCCATGGGCCTTTTCACATGACCCCTAAGATCTGCTGGCCACTTTAATTCGGACCAGAGATCTTGGGGGTTCGTTGCTCTTCCTGCGTCCCCACCCCTCCACACTTCCTTGCTCCTGTCTGCGTGAGGGGAGGGAGAAAAAAAGAGAGGAAAAAATGCAGGCTCACCTCCGATGCCGCCCGGAGGCCCATCGTCGTCCTGATTCCTTCTCTTAAAGGGGCGGGAGGCAAAAAAAACCCAACAACAAACAGGAGCGAGGAGAGCCCGGCACTCTAGGTTAGATCTGGATCTGGGGATTTTCACCCTCCGAAAGCAGGTACATGAAAAGTGCGCTGGGACGCGCTTAGGTGGGCGTGGTTGCACTTAATTTTCTGCAAACTCCGGAGCTGGTGGGGAAACAATTGTAAGCTCCGGAGCTGGCAGCCATTTGCGGCAGAGTTTAGGGGTCGTGTACAAATACCCCATGAGCTGATGAATGAACATCCACAGTGGATGGAACCTGTTCAACCTCTGAAGGCTTAGAACCATGATTGCCCAGGGGCTGAAATCAAATGGGAAGCCCACATAAGTAGATCCATCATACTGCTGCAAACTTTTCATCTGCAGTATTTAAAACAGAGCACAGAGTTCATATACTGTCCTTCCTCTCTTGCCCGGTGAATAAACATTTGGGGGAAAGTGTCTTTCCTGTTCTTCCATTATTTTTCCTCAACAAACACAATCTCTACATCATGCATTTCTCAACAACCAGGCCTACCAAGAAAGCATTTGTTTAGATTCTAATAAACAATCACACTTCTGCTTTTAAGATGCTTTTACAATAAGATGTATTTCATTACTTGAGGGAGCACTGTTTCTAAGTACATGATCAGCATTTCATCTACTTGTATCTTTAGACTGTGGTCTGAATTGAGTTTAAAGGCATGGGAAAATAGAGGATTTTTGTAGCCAACAGTATATAGGCCCGAATATTTCCAGGTTTATTTGTGATATTTGTTTTCCATTTCTGATACAAACTATACTGATCTGTATATCGCACACCAGCTACAGATTCTGAGATCAAAACTATTTCGGGGTGATGACTCCAAGAATTTCTCAACCAGCCTGGTCATAAGCCATATTGACTGGGATTTGTAGTCCTAAAAAAATAATTATTCCAATTTCGAAGTGCTTGCATTCACATGCAATATTCAAAGTTATGTTGCACTTTTAACATGCCTTAAATGTTTCAATGAAGCTTTGGGGTGGGGTGGTGGAGAATCACAGTGTGTGTCCTGCATTGGAAATCTGTTCAGAAATGCAAATTGGGAGAGGAAAATATGTTTAAAAATAGGTTCTTAAATGTAAACTCTCCTATGGATTTAAAAGCCGCTTGAAGATTAATGTGGAAGTGGAACACAACAAATGCATGAATAAGCACACATGAAAGGTACGTGGACTGGAACAGACTAATTTAGTCACTTCTAAATAATTTTGCTTTTCAAAGGTAAACATTCAAGCATCTGGTGTCACTCGCAACCATGGTTATGTATTAGTTATCCCTTCCTCTGCTGCTGGTGGTTCTTTTTTAATACTTTGTTTTATCTGACTAATGGGTTTTAGCCAATGTTTACCATGGTTTTAATGCCTGTTTCATTTGATTGCCCTGTGAAACATTTCTGGAGGAAGGCGCGGTGCAGGATTTGTAAATATCAAGCCGCACTCAGCACAAACACTCCACCTCAGCCCCTGAAAACTAGTTGAATTTAATACCCCCTTTCGCTTTGGGAAAAGAGGCTATAAATAGAACTCCTCCACAAATTCACGGAACAGCCATGGAAAGTGTGGGATAGGAGTGAGAGATTGAAACGGCACTCCAGAGGGCCAGAAAGCAAGTTCCAAATTCTAAAATAAATTACTTTGGTGCATGTCAGCTGGCAGCTGTTGCAGAAAGAACAGTTTGTGGCAAGCACATCTAACCCTGTGTAGCCTCTCTCTGCTGACCTTCATTGATGAGAGAAAACGCATCGGATCCTGGTAACAAAAAAATACCTTCTTGTTAACCTCTGCCTCCTGCTGATTGATTTGTAGTTATGGATCTCTCTGGAGGCAGGAGATGATAATAGGAGGAGGGTCAAGAGATGGCAGGAATCATGTATCGTGGAACAAAGAGAAGCTACATGCAGGAGTCTTCAAATAAGCGCTGCGAGGTGGGGATGCATCACCATCGCTAATCAACAAGAGAAGCAGCAGCAGAAGAGAATGCATTGAAGATGGAGATGAAAAAAAAAAGCAAGATAAGCTGTCACAAGGTCAAGAACTTCCATTCTAATTGGAAGTGTTTCTGCTTTTTTGAGCAGCGGGTTCAGGGTGACCCTGTTGTCCACAAAGGCACCAAATAATGAAATAACCTATGTAAACGATGTTGTTGATTGTTCAGCGAAGCAACATAAATGTTGTTGTCATTACTACTGGAGGCTAAACATGGTTATAAGTAGAGATGGGCACGAAATGAACTTTTTTTCGTTTCCGTTATTCGTTATTCGTTCCGTTACATAACAAAATGACTAACGAAAATTGTGATGAAAATGGAACGAAACGAACAGAACCATGAAAATTGGGTTCGTTACGTTTCGTTTTCGTTAATGGCGACACGCAATGAAATGAGCTGTTTTAAATGTTAAAAAAACGCCCTGGACATCCATAAAAACGCAGCAATAATTGTTTATACTGTCTGATAATACCTACCAAGGGGAGTTGGGGTCCTTAAAACATGCATTTACGTCTTTTCTCAGATCTCTGTATTTTTTTCCTTTAAGGGGAGTTAGGGGACATCGACCCAAAATAGCTCCCAGATGCCTAATAATGATTTCTTGGGTATTAAAATGCCCTGGACATCTGTAAAAATGCAGCGATAATGCAATAATTATTTGAAATTATTACCTACCAGGGGTTTGGGGTCCTTAAAATGTTTGTTTTTGTCTTCTCCCATCACAATGTATTTTTCTTTTCCCTTTAAGGATGACAAAATGGATGTCTCCAGCCACAAAATGGAGGCAAGCCATGTGATGGGATCATGTTCAACCAATAGCATGCCCAGGTTGCAGACTGGGCAGGTCTGGCAGCCACAGAGGGCATAAAAAGCTCTGGCAGCCCCCGTCCTCCTTGCAGTCTCCGGTAGGAGTTAGGGTGGGATTGCTGTCTCTGCGACTCTAGCTTCAGTCCTGCAGCCTCCCTGTGTGTACGTGTGTATACCTCTCGTTGAGTACCCTCCCCTGCCTTGCAGTGCAGTCACTCTGCGGCTGCCTTGCACCCTGGGCAACGCCCGCCGCTGCCTTTGCAGCCTCCCTGCGTACCTAGTCTATACTGTGTCTCTGCCAGCATCGATTTTTTACAGTGTTTTCCCTCTGGTCTGGGGCATTGGGGGATGCCCGTGCACGGAAATGCTTTAAAAATTGTGCAAAAGCGGGTAGAAATGAAAAACAAAAAAAAATGAAAACCGAAAATGAAATTTTTCCAAAAATTCATGAAAAACGGAAACGAACCGAAATGGACCTCTCAACGAAAAATGAAACGCCGAAACACCATTTTTTTAAATTTGTGCCCATCTCTAGTTATAAGTGGTTTGGATAGCCGTCTCACCAGGAGACAGACAGGTCTCTATGCAGCAAACATCCTGATGGGATCACACTACCGCCATCATGGGAGATAGATGTTAGAGGTGATACAGTGCCACTCAGCTTGGAGGGAAGGTGTGGGCACTGCTATGGGGTGAAGTAAGAAGAACGTCCTTGATTTCTTTGCCCAACCATTTCCTTGTCCTGGACTCCTGGATCTCCTGGATCTGCTCCATGGCAGGGATAAGATATGTCTTTTCAGGAGAAATTTCCTATTTGGGGGGTCAGTCCTTCCGACATAAAAGCTCCAAGCAAGCCACAACTGGAGCTACAGGGATTTGTTGAAGGTCACCGTCAATGCACCTTTGATGGGATAGGAAGTGTCCCACATTTTGGGATGCAACTTTGACAATTCAATTTCCCTCTCCCCCAGCCACGATGACAAAAAAAAAATCTTACTTCTACATTGCACTTTAAATTAATTTACCGTCGCTCCATTTGTCTTTGCCGCTGAGGCTTAAATCAATGCTACAGGAGCCTCATTTGTACACCCCGTCCTCTGTTTTTTGACAGCAAATGGCCACAGCGGGATGTCAAAGAACTGAAAATTCCCCAACAGATTCAGATAAAGCATACCTTGATGTAATGGATCGGGGATACATGAGCAAGATGGAGTGAGTTCCGGGACCATCCCTTTGCTTATCATCTCCAAGTCTAAAGCTGATTAATAAAGGACTTACACTTTTAAAGAGCAGACTAACATGTAGACTGTAGAAGAACAGTAAATCTCACTGCTGCTCTCTGGATGCACAGTTTCTCTTGCTGCTTTTGGCCTCCCTGCTCCTGATATCTCCCAGGAAACTACCGTCTCTCATTCCATTTCTTTTTTCATATCAATTTCCCATGGCACATCACTCTTTTTGAATGGCATTTTGTGCCCTAATATTTTTTTAAGATGCTCTGGCATCTCAGAAGAATCAGGCTTGATTAGATTGGAGCCGTCCTCCCTGGAGTTTGGAAGTTTCTTATGTTCCCTTCCCATCCTGGCATTTTCTTTTCAAACCTTTCAAAGAAATTTAGAGGTCACCAAGCTGAGCACTGAGAAGTGTGCTAAATATCAGAAACCAAGTTCTTTGTGATAATGCCAGCCGATCCAGGCTCCTTGCTCACGTGCCTCACTGTTCAGAGGAACACGTCATTGATGATAATGTTAGATGTCAGAGCCATGAAATTCAGAGGTCATTAGGGTTATAAAGAAGGCTTTGCCAACTAAGGTCAGGATAGTCAAAGCTATGTTTTTTCCAGTAGTGATGTATGGAAGTGAAAGCTGGACTATAAAGAAGGCTGATCGCTGCAGAATTAATGCTATTGAGCTGTGGAGCTGGAGAAGAGTCTTGAGAGTCCCCTGGCTGCAAGGAGATCAAACCTATCCATCCTGAAAGAAATCAACCCCGAATGTTCACTGGAAGGACAGATTTTGAAGTTGTGGCCCAAAACATCTGGAGGGCCGAAGTTTGGACATGCCTGTTAAAGTTCCATTTGACTCAATGGAACAGAGAAGGTCACTCACCAAAGGCTTATTGAATCAAAGGATCTATCCTAGTGCAATTCAATAGTACACTCATCATCATCATCATCATCATCATCATCATCATGTGCTGTCAAGTCAGTTCTGCCTTATAGCAACCCTTTTCAGGGTTCTCCATTACAGTAGCAAATTTTAGAGATTGCCAACACATGCACAACTGTTGTTAGGCATTTCTTATCCAGGTAGGGGCCCCTCTGTTTCTAAGAAGACCTGCAGGTGATCAGCCATCACCATCTCAGGCAACTTGCTCAAGAACAGAATGTTGGATATAATTCTATAGCTGTTAAAGAGGATCCGTTGCTAAACTGAATATCTTGGGGACTGGCCGAATAATTGTTTTCTTTAGATGGGAAGGCAAACGACCCTTCTGTAATGAATGATGTAAGTAGCTCATTCCATGGTCCTTTCCATTCCTGATTTTGAGAGCCACGAGGGGCAAGGATCTAGAGGAGAGCTGGTGGCTTTGCAAGGTGCAAGTGTCTTGCCCACATCCTCCAGCTGTACTGGTTGAAGCTGATCCAATTTAACTGACTGGACAGGATGTCTTGACGAGAATGATGAGATCTAATGGTATCCACAAGAAGTCAAGGTCCCAAAAGGATGGTTTCAACCTTAGATCTAAAGTGAGCTGCTAATCAGACTCTTAAATATTTACTTGGATGTTGGGGAAATAAAAAACAACAACAATACCCTGTTTTCCCAAAAAAATAAGACCTCCTGCGAAAATAAGACCAACTTACAGTTTTGCCTCTCGCTGAAAAAGAAGGCATCCCCCTGAAAATAAGGCCTCCCCAATAATAAGATAACAATAAATGTGTACCGTATTCTTCTTCATGGAAAAATAAGACATCCCCTGAAAATAAGACCTAGCGCATCTTTGGGAGCAAAAATTAATATAAGACACTGTCTTATTTTCGGGGAAACACGGTATTTCAGAATGACCAGTACGGGGCTCAGAAGTGTATCTAAAGTAGAAGGGAGAGGCAACTGCCTTAAGAATTGTGAGGGTGTTTTTTTTTTTAATTATTTCTTATGGTTTTCTCTCTTTACCGCAAGGGAATGTGTAGAATCCTATTTCTGAAATCAACGAAGAGTCTGTTTGCCCAGTGACAAAAGAGCACTTGTCCTTTCCTTTTATAGATAAGAGGAGATGTGTGTTTAAACGAAGCAGCGGCATCATTCTCTTTTCAACCCTTGGAACTTTTTAGAGGGGGGAAGAGCTGAAATGACGTTTGCACAACATTATGAAAAACCCAAGTGTCAGTAGCATTTGGGGAGATAAGCTGCTGTTCCTTGAACTTTCCTAAGCCCTAGACTTTGGAGGGAAAACTTGCCGGGAATACTAATCAGCAACGCACAAAAGCCTTTTATTGCTTGAGCAGAAAATTGCTGTTTTAAAAAACTAAAATTACTCCTTTCTGTGCTTTCAGAAACACAAATTATACTCAGAGGTGCCATCAGGGCAATTGGTATATTAAGGTGCCTGGCTTATAAACCAATTACATTTCTTTCCATTGCTCCTCATTAATATATTCACGTGACACATTGAAAACTCTCTCTCTCTCTCTCTCTCTCTTTTGTAATGTTGCCTTTCAATGCTGTAAGATGTCCCTCAATTCCCTGTTCTCAATACTTGAACATGTCTTAATTGTACTGGACTGTGTATTGTCCCTCATTAATGTAAGCCACTTTGGGTCCTGGTCCAAGGAGAAAGGTGGGGTAAAACACTCTAAATAAGTAAATAAATAAATATTTTTAATAATGTTTTGTCTTTCATGGTACCATGGCCATCAAAATTTCCATGTACAGTGGTACCTCTGCTTACGAGCAGCTCTACTTAACAAGCAATTTGACTAAAGAGCAGAAAATCATTGGCGTTTTAACTGCTGCCTTACAAATTTTAGATGCTGTCTGCTCTAATTACTTTTTTTCCCAATATTTTTTCAATTATTTTTAAGGTACGTCTGCTCTACTTACAAGTTGTTTGACTTATGAGCATGCATTCGGAATGGATCAAACTCATAAGCAGAGGTACCATTGTATTGTTAAAATCACTAGTCCTCACAATTGGGGAAATGTAGAAATTGAAATTTAATTTCCAGAAGAGTGTTCTCATTCATACAAACTGCCTAGATGCCCTAACAACATCCGATCTCACCTGATTTCCAAAGCTAAGCAGGGTCAGCCCTGGTTAGTACTTGGATGGGCGACCACCAGGGAATACCAGGTGCTGGAGGTGCCTGGAGTAGGAACTGGCAAGCCACTCCAGTATTCCTGCCAAGAAAATCCATGGACATGGGGTCACAAAGAGTCAGCCACAACTGTAATGACGCAACACACACACAACTTGATCATGGTTTAGATCCATCTGTTGGCAGAGCCAGAGGCTGGGTGTTCAGTTCCCCACTGTACCCCTTTGACTCAGTGATCCCTAGGGTACTTTCTGTCTCTGAAGTCATGAGATCATTAAGTTGTCCTATATCAATCCAGACCCTTGTTCTCTATCGCCAAGTACTGTCTAGGTTCCATCAACAATTGTTTCCTGGCTCTACACTTTCTTGGCAGGAAATGTAAAAGATTTCATGTTGTTAATGATAAATGTATCAACTTTTTCATATATATATATTTCAGCTGGAAAGATCTTGAGATGGTAAGACGCTTGTCTCGGAGAACTGCAAACCTGACTTGCATGTGTAACATTTTAAAATAACAGTGCCTGAACAGAGATGCTGAGTTGGGGCCGCCATGCACTTTTTCTCTGGAGAAGCTCCTTATCTTTAATACCTGTGTGGCCAAAAAAAAAAAACAAAACAAAAAAAAAACAGCCTTTCGTTTATTGTAGCCAGTGCACTAGAGTAGGCCCATTGACTCAAACAGGATCTATTGAGTCAACTCTTCCATAAGTTCCATTGATCCCAATAGGCTGATTTCAGTTGCAACCTACCTTAGCACAACTGCAGTTTGAACAAGCCCTTTGGAATCGATGGAACATACTTAGGGGTTGACTACTCACTAAATTCTCATTGATTCAGTGGGCTTCTGGTGAGAATTACTTTGCCAAGCGACAGGATTTGGGCCCTTGGATCCTGATGGTGGAGGGTCTCGTGCTGAAATGGTTCTCTCTTTCAGTGCCCTTGGAGGAGTATCTCTGAGTCCGTCCAAAAGTTACCTGTCTTCCTACCACGGGGTGCCTCTGAGCACAACTAAGGAACCGTCCTCTTTCCCCTACGAGTTCCCCCTTGTCCCACCAGAGGCGACTCCTGTTGTGTCTCTGAAGATTCTCAGTCATCCAGGTGAGTTTATCTGGGAGTTGAGCCATGTCAGCTGGACTTCCTTTTCTTGAGATATCGTAACGTTTCACTGCTCATCCAAGCAGCTTCGTCCGTCTGTGACTCCCGTTGTGATACAACGGCCTTGGATTCCCCTCCATTCCTACTCATCTCTTTCTTTCTCTTAATCTCTCTTATTTTTTTCAATGCAGGTGTGATGATCATTTTTTTATGAAAAGGGGAGGCCATATTTAAGGCAAAATAAAAATAAAAATAAAATAAAGATGTCTTACTGACCCTGATATACATTTCCATTTGATTTATGCTGGAATTTATTTATTTATTTATTTATTTATTACACTTATATCCCACCCATCTTCCATATAGGAACTCTGGGCGGCTAACAATAAAACAAAATTCCCGCGCCTCTCTGGGTGTGGCCACCCTCAGTGAGCGTGCCTGCACCATTCTCATGGGTCTAGACCCAGTTGATCTCTGAGAGATACGCTCCGCCAGGTACTCTGGTCCCAAGCCAAGATGGAGCAGGTGTTGCATCCTGGCTGGATAATTCTGCCCATTGGAGGCAAATGAAATCTCCCTCTTTCCTCTCCCTCTCTCATTCTTTCAGAATTGTAAAAGAAGCAGTTTTGTTAATAATTTTGGAGTGAGAGCAAGGCTCTTTTCCTGAATCGATATCAAACCTGACAAGGCATGTGGCTTCAGGAAAATCCAATGCATACCATGCTAGTTTTGCTTCAGTGAGCTTTTTTAAAATAATAACTGGAAATCAAAAATGCTACCAACAGGGCTAGCAAGTGGAGGCCGTTAATTCGCTTCACAATAATAACCTCAGGAATCCGTTCTTTGGGCCATGCAGGTTTCAGTATATCCGTTGGGCTGCTACACAAGTCTAATAGATGCTGCTTCGCTGTGGGTACACCGTAGCTTGAAACTATGTGTTACAATGCCTTATAAAGTTTATCATCATCATCTCAGCGCTGTAGAGCAGGAAGGGGTCCTATGGATCATAAAGTCTAGTTAAGAAAGCGCAGTGGGGGTGGGGGGAATCAAACTCTCAGCCTCTACAGCCAGATGCAGAAACCACTGAACTACCCAGCAGTTCTTAATACTCTTTAAAACTACAGAGCTGGGACCCCATGGATCATCAAGTCTTGCCTCTGTTAAGGAAGCAAAGCTCTGGATCCACAGCTGAGACACGGAACTACCCAGCAGTTTTGCTCAAAAGGTAAGCCCCGCTGCATTTAAGGGATGCTTATTTTCCGG
Organism: Phrynocephalus versicolor; assembly: GCA_023846285.1. Lineage (NCBI taxonomy): Eukaryota > Metazoa > Chordata > Lepidosauria > Squamata > Agamidae > Phrynocephalus > Phrynocephalus versicolor. The sequence continues at coordinate 5,308,021 of JAHTLZ010000213.1, read as the reverse complement.
GTGCAGTCATAGATTCTGTGCCATTACCCAAAAGAGGCCAAGCCATTCAAGAAAATGTGCAGTGACCAATCCCTTCCCAGAATCATCCTTGTCTAATCATAATGACCTGTGGCCATGCCAGCTGGGAGGTTCTTGAAATCGAAGTCTCCAGCAAGGAGATACTCCAACTTCTGTTCTTAACTGGGGCCAGTACAGCTGTTAGGCCTTTGCAGGTTACTTTGGCTCATGACTAGGAGCATATGGCATCCATCTGTCCAGACTGTTCAAAATCATTGCATTCGTTTTCATGGTTGCCTTTGACCTTCTCTCTTCCCATCACTTATAGCACACACACACACACACACAGAGAGAGAGAGAGAGGGAGGGAGGGAGGGAGGGAGGGAGGCACACATGTGCATGCCCCATCAGCAATGCCATGACTTGTGAATAAGTTATGGAGACATTTGTTCATATTACCATAAATTCAGGAGCTCTGGGAATATGGAGTGAATTTTTCCCTTCCCGTCTCCCTCTTATCATGTCTCTGGAGTGATGCTTACCTAGACATGCTTGATTAAAGAAGATAGGATGGCGAGAGGCAGCGATGGTAACGATTGCAGTGTCTAAAATTAGGAGCCGAGCCGAGCCATCAGCTGAACATCAAATTGAAATCCATATCTCTTTGGAGGCTTCATAAGTTTGAAATAACATTTTCAGCTGCCTCTCCTCTCTATTTTTGCATCTCCAGGTTTTCGGCCACAGCCTTCACCCAGTTCTGCCCCGAGCTGAAATGAGCACAGGCAATTCCATCAAAGTTTATTTATTTATTTATTTATTTATTTATTTATTTATTTATTTATTTATTTATTTATTGGACTTATATACCGCACCATCTAGCAACAAGGCCACTCTTGGCAGTATACAATGTAAAAATGAAGCTAGTGAGCAAAATGAACATAACTAAATCAACAATAACATCATAAAAATTACTCAAAGAACAGCGTGTGTGTGTTGTTACAGTCATGACTGACTCTTCGTGACCCCTTGTCCATTGAGTTTTCTTGGTAGGGATACTGGAGTGGTTTGCCAGTTCCTACTCCAGGCGCCTACAGCGCCTGGTATTCCCTGGTGGTCTCCCATCCAAGTACTAACCAGGGCCGACCCTGTTTAGCTTCTGAAATCAGGCAAGATCGGCTGTGCTTAGGGCAGTGGTTAAAAGTAAAAAGATTACCACAACGCAGAGCCAGAGAGTTCAGTTCCCCACTGTGCCTCCTTGACAGGGGCTAGACATGATTTATAGGGTCTTTTCTAGCTCTGCAGTTCTAAGATGATGATGATGATGACGACGACGACGATGACAATAACAACAACAACAACAGCAACAACAACGATGGGGAGAAATTGTGAGGTAAGTAAGTACTGTTAGATCCACCTATGTCAGGGGATAAAATGATATGATGATAAAAATATGGATTAGAAGAATATGTGTTTTTCTCCTGAAACTCCTTGACAGAGGTAAAGTCAATGAATAAACAAAATGACAGGCATAAATTCAGCAAACATGGTCCCCCTATTTCTCCAGAACAGACATATTGTGAGGAATAAAGTTGAATCTCTTGTGCATGTGGTGAAAGTTACGATTTTTGTGAGGAGAAAAAAACCCACTTCAGAATAATTCCTCCAAACACCTGTGTGTGTGTGTGTGTGTGTGTGTGTGTGTGTGTGTGTGTGTGTGT
>JAHTLZ010000213.1:5273466-5289311 GCA_023846285.1 Phrynocephalus versicolor | reverse complement strand
AACAAGTTTCATTTGTTGCTGTACACTTAGGCTTCCCATTCCCATGGCCTTCCTTACCCCCCCCCCTTTTGGGGGGGGCAGCAAAATGAATTGAGACAGATATAGAACAAGTATCTCTGGCAACCCAGATCCCGAAACTGGCCTTGTGGACTCAGATCATAGTAGCTGAGATTAATGGAGACATATCAACTCTGGCACCTCAGAGCTAGGTAATTTCCCACTAGTCACTGAAACGGCAGCAGAAACAAAGGCAAATATGGGCAAATCTCTTTCTCCTTCCATTACAAGGGCCGATTTAGGCTAACAGACTGGAACTAACAGCCCAAGGCTTTGTCTCATCCCAAAGACCGAGTGAATGAATTGTCATCATCTATCTCCATCTCCATAAGAACATAAGAAGAGCCATCATGCTGGATCAGGCCAGAGGCCCATCTAGTCCAGCTTTCTGTATCTCGCAGTGGCCCCACCAGATGCATCTGGGAGCACAAGAGACTAGATCTCTGTCTCCTGAGACCACTCCCCTGCATCTGGCCCTTGAAGTGCCCTGGTTTTAAGCCTGGAGTCTACACGTCTCCATCCTGGTTTGTAACCTGTGATGGACTTCTCCTCCAGGAATCTGTCCAAATCCCCCTTTGAAGGCATCCAGGCCTCCTCCCTTCTTCTTCCTAGAGTTTTCCTCCAAAGGTGCAGGGAAAACACTCTTCAGACCCTGAAACGCCTCTTTGCCTGATCAACCACATTTTCAGATTCAGGAAGTTGCATGTCTGTATTGAAAGTGTCTTGTCATCTCTGCTTTGGTTGCCCACGTGGCCACTAGCCATCAATTTTCAGCAACAATGGGAGGTGCTGCTCTGACGACATGTCTGTGCCACTGAAGCTGGCTTTCTCCCAGATTCTGTCATTGGCGTCACACATAGTTTCTATTGGATAGAATTATTTGTGACTTGCTCAGGTAGGGAAATATCTAATAATCAATGGAAAATCCACATTTCCAAGGCTCTCTATGCCCATTGGGGCTGCCCAACACACTGTGCCATCCAAAAGTGCTTGTTTTGACATATAAAGCCCTAAATGGCTTAGGACCTAGATACCTGAAGGACCGCCTCCTTCCATATGAACCTACCCGGCAATTAAGATTGAGCCATGGGGGCCCTCTTGAAAGAGCCATCCCTCAAGGAGGTGAGAGGGATGGCCTGCAGACACAGGGCCTTCTCGGCAGCTGCCCCCAAGCTATGGAATGCCCTCCCAAGTGAGATCCACCTGGCGCCAACACTGATGACATTTCGGCGCCAGGTAAAAACCTTCCTGTTCCAGAAGTTTTTTAATTAATACAATTTAGATTGTGGGTCTTCTGGTGGCAATTTCAGTGTGATGATTTTAGTATAAGGTTTTTATTATTGTTTTAATTATTTATTGTTGTTTGATGTTTTTAACTGTTTTAATTCTTTGATTGGAAGCCGCCCAGAGACCTTTGGGTAGTGGGCAGCATATAAGTTGTAAAAATAAATAAAAATAAATAAAAAGAGTGGGCAACTGTAAATCTTACATTTAAGATGGATTGGCATTCATCTGTCACAAAGCACGGCAGAGTTCTCACCAATGCAGCCTCTTGGTGGTCTTTTCAAGATAACAATGGATTGTGCTTAGTTGGTATGCTGTGCCAACTAATGGTGGCATGCAGTTGGCATTCATATATATTGCTGGCAGCTTCCCTGCCTGGTTTTGATTTGCAGCAATTGCGTAAACTGGCTGTGTTGCTCCTGCTTTTACAAATTCATGAAAGGCGTTATCTTTTACAGAGCAAATGATGCAAAATAAACACACTTGCATAGTTATTTAGTTTGCAGAGGTTTTTTTTCCTGGGAAGCAGAATCCCATTTTTCATGCCATACGGTTTAGTGACCTTGGCACAAATTTTCATCTCAGAAGATTTCCAAGGAAGAATAGAAGTGACTGAACTGTGCAAGATCATTGCTAAGCAATCAATAAGTCTTGCAGAGCATAAACGAGCACAACATTCTTCCCAAGAGTGACTTTCCCCCCTCCCATAGGGCTCTTTTAACGACTTCACAATCTCTTCCACCTGCCTCAGTTGTGACCACCAGTGGGATTTGGGGTTTGGTGTCCAAATTCCCAAACCATTTATCAGAAGAAATATGTTCATGTCCGACTCCTGGGAAAGCAGAAATGTACACAGCAGCATTAGGAATGGGAAATCTAATAAGCAGATAATAATTTTAACATCCCAGATGCCACTTATCTAGCAGGCTGTGCATATGATTCGTGGATACATGGCAAAGAGAACCCCAGGGAATCTGACAGAAAAGCAAGGTTAATAGAATTGTTGGGCGATGAGAGGCTAAGTGCCTATAATATCACTGATGTAGAACAACTACCAGGGTACACATGATCACAGTTTAAATTTTGTCCTGTCTTCAGTGACAGGTTATTCAGTACCATGGACAGCACCGTGGATAGGAAAGATGTTGTCCTACCAAACACCAAGCATCAGATGAACCTTTTGGCATCTGTCCTCTTCTGGATCAGCAGTGTAGCAAGGTTTTGGGGCGCATGGGGATAAAGCTGCTTTTGCACCTCTCTGGCCTTCCCCAACTCCATCACATCCACCCAGCAAGGGGGAGGGAGGGTAATCCCCATGGGGCACGCGGGCGTAGTGGCGACGAAGAGTTGGAGGAGTGTTCCTTTCAACGCGTGGAGAGGTCCCTTTCTGGGGTTGTTCCTTTCAACGTGCAGGCACACGGGTGGGCGTGCCTTACCTCTCCTGCGTTGGTGATGAAGAGTTGGAGGAGGAGGAGGAGGAGGGTGCCACAGCCATCACACTGACATGCCTGCCTGCCTGGCGCGTGGTGGCAGAAGGGCACAGGGCTTCCTCCTCCCCCTCCTCCCCCTCCAGGCATCCCCAGATTTCTGTGCCAGAGGCAGATGTTCCCTTCTCTCCCCCACCCCAGATACACCCCTGTTCTGGATGCCTCTTCTGAAGCGGTAGGATTCCACATTCCAGTGTCAAAGCCAGGGATTATCTGGCAGAGGAAGGAAAATGTTTGAGTCAAAGTTGCTATCCAAGCCCGTACTTGGAAAAGCTATAGAGAACTATGGGTATGCAGGCAGGAGGATTATGGAACTTGTAGTACCTGTAAGGTAATTTGCTGAAGCACTAGCCTGGCCAAAAGGTCTCATAGAAAATAGAGGCCGAGCAGAATAAGATGCTATCAGCAACATCTAGGCAGGAAGTTATGGTTTTTAGAAATGGACAGTGTTCCATCTACCTTCTGCTGGAGTATCCATGAGATCTTGCTTCTGAATGAATTTGCTTAAAGGTTCTTCTCCTCACAACTCTTCAGAGATGGAAAGATACTGCTGGATGACCACAAGATCTTCAGGAACGGCTTTTGAGGAAACCCACTGCCATCTCTGCTCCAGGAAAGGACAAAAGTTCCAGATGTGGTGTCCTTCAGCATGGCAGTCTAAATGTGTTTCTTGGGTTGCCTACCTTTCTTTGATCCACATTCGTATTTTTTCAGAGAGATCCTCTTCTCTCTCCTCCTGTTATCTTCCCCCCCCCCCTCCTCTGCAACTCCTCTGCTCCTCAGATGAATCCTAACATGGAAGTGGTGAGACCTAATGATAATCCAAAGCACAGCTGCTATGGGTGAAATCAAGTAACCATTAGAGCAGAAGTTACTTTCTAACAATCTGAGGTTTCCAGAAGGAAGTAACTTTTCAAACCTCTTGAGATGCTCCCAATTCCTGCCATTCACTCAGTCCCGTCTGATAATTAGGAGTTGTTCCTCTAGCATTCCCTTATTTTTTGCACTTGCAAGAGCATGGGCAGCAGGTGAAGGTTAAGATGCTAATGCATCAAGGAAGTCAGGTCATTCAGAGAAGTCCAGGCTATAAATGTCGAGATCAGAGGCTGGTAGACCGCCCAGTTACTTTGGGTGGGTTTGTTGCTATAGGGTACCCCAAGGGTGAATTTCCTGCAGCTCAACATTGCATCTGTAGACCTCTAAAATGTGGGGGTCGATGATCTTCCCCAATGTGTCCACTCATCCTTCCTTTGAATTACTGCCAGGAGCCACCTCAATATATATAGATAGACAGATATTCCTCTGTTCATCTTCTGCCCTTCATCTTTCACATGATTTCATTTCAAAAGAGCCATCAAAAGATCACAGCAAGCTGGGAGCCCCTTGAGAGCAAAGGGAGCAGTTCAAAAGGTAGATTATAGAAGGATTTGTTGGCCCTCCTGGCTTCCTTCATGGCAGACACATACCGCTGAGTTCAATGGAGGCTTTTCAAATCCACAAGTGGCCCAATAAAAAGGAAACATCAAAGCCACACAGCACAAGGCAAACTGGGCAATTAATGAGAACAAAGTCTGGTTATTATTATTTTTTTAAAGAATAGGAATTGTACACCAGAGGGCAGTGTCTATTGCAAAATCAGGTTCTCTCTCCTGCTGCTGCTTCTGGAACACAGAGAGATGTGAAGCATAAAGGACTTTAAGTATCACTTTTAAAGAAGGATATTTCATTCCTATTATTTGTTATAGTGTCTTGGGAAGTAATCCACTGCCGTCCATTCATAATTATAGAAGAGTAGTAACTCATTGGCTGGAATCCAGTAGTAAGCTGCAACTATACGCAGTGGTTCTCAACCTGTGGGTCCCCAGATGTTCCTGGACTGCAACTCCCAGAAATCCTGGCCAGCTCAACTAGTGATGAAGACTTCTGGGAGTTGCAGTCCAGGAACATCTGGGGACCCACAGGTTGAGAACCACTGAACTAGAGTATGCCCTCCACATGAGTGGAACTTAGGAAGGTGTTAGCTCACTCAGCAGAGATTATTTTAATGAGTTTGGACTTGGCATGGCCTCTTTAGACTAGATATTTTGTCTGCTTTTTGGGGGGATTCTGTCTTTCCACAGATGGATATAGGAGAACCCTGGGAGACCCTAAATTACCTTTTTATAACTTCCATTTAGAAAAGTAAGGCCTTGTTTCTAATAGATATACAAGCAATTCGTGATGGATAATAGAGATGGGCACGAAACGAACAATTTTTCATTTCTGTTTTTGTTTTTTCGTTTCGTTACGTTATGAAACGACAAACTAATTTTCTCTCTAAAATGAAATGAAACAAATAGAAACACCGGAAATTTTGTTGTGCGTTTCGTTTCCGTTACTGCAATATGAGTGAATTGCTTAAAATCCTAAAAAAAAAATCACAAAAAAATGAAATAAATGGTAACGAAATGGTAATAAACGAACGAAAACAAAAATGATTTTTTTGCAAAAATTCGCGAAAAACAGAAACGAACCGAAACGGACCCTCCAAACGACAAACGAAATGCCCTTTTTTTTATTCGTGTCCATCTCTAATGGATAAGTCAGACGGATGTCTTGCATTTATACACTATTACATTTTATTATATGCCTTAGGAGGGCGCACTGAAAGGTGAAGGATTTCTAGCAGTAGCCGAGGCCTGGCATGTGTGTCTTCCTCACAACACAAGGGGTTATAACATTTCTGGCAATAAGGCATTCCTTTGTCACATGAGTTGTTGTGAGCTACGTTAGGTTAAGCAGACAGAAAGTGGCCCCAAATGATTCAGAAAGCTTCACACCTGAATCAAGATTCTAATCTGGTCATTTGTTTGTTTTACTGTCACAACTACTGATTCCTAGTGACTTTCAAAATTCACTTTTCCGATTGTCAGTTTGACAGTGATCAGCCCTAAATTGCCCCCCCCCCCGCCTCAAAAACGGGTAACAGAAAGTAATGAAGTAATCGATAGGGCAAAGTTAATTTTCAAACTGTGTAACAAAGTTCATCTGAGCACATCATGCTTTAAAAAAATCACTTCAGAAATTGCTATCCCCAGCAAATTCACAATTCTGGTTGTTTTCTAAATTTTATACAATCTGCAGAAGCCAGTTTAAAAACAAGCTGTCAAGTATTGGTATTTGTCATATCTGTCCATCAAACTATTTAGATGTATTCACAATTTGTGAATCACAGGAGGTATTGTTTTCAACTGGAACACAATGTTTTTCCAGTGCAAATGACACATCCCAAAAGTCATCTTACAAGGGAACAATCAGAGATCAAGTGATCTAGTAATGATTGTGATTCAGACCTGACTATTAGCTTGGAATAAATTAATAGTGTGGGCTGCATCCCATCAACCCGTCACTGTCTTGTTCAGCTTCCCTTGTGTTTATGTGTTGTGTCGTTACAGTCGTGACTGGCCCTTCATGACTCCATGTCCATGGAGTTTTCTTGGCAGGAATACTGGAGTGGCTTGCCAGATCCTACTCCATGTGCCTACAGCACCTGGTATTCCCTAGTGGTCTCCCATCCAAGTACTAGCCAGGCCTGACCCTGCTTAGCTTCCGAAATCAGGCGAGATCAAATGGTTAAATGAAGGGAGGAACGTTGATTGTAAATTTGTAGTCTCCATTCAAAGGTACATTTGATGTATGAGATCTGAGACATGGTTTGTGACATGTATTACGTTTCAGCTAAATGCAGTTAAACTCAAGCTACACTTCATTGATCTAGTCCAGGCATGCTTTAAGAAGGTTTCCTTTGGCCAGATGCAAAACCTCCTCAGATATAAGAGCCATTGGCTACTAAACTTCCCTAAGTCTGCCCTTCTGTGATAGGACAAACAAAAACTTTTTTGCACTGCCCACATTTGGATATTGCTGCATGATTTCACAGCTTTCTGCCTCTATGGAAAAGTGTGCTTTCGAACTTCATGTGGAGAGAGCACTTCAGAACCTAGAGTGTATCTTGCCATTAGTACCTAACAACACTTTTCCTTTTGTACTTGGAAAACAATTCCACTGAATTCAGTCTTCTGCTCAACCATGGCCAGTTGAAAGTGCACATAATTCATTATGTAAGAAGTGCTTATTTGATGCACACAAAAGGGGAAATGCTGCTGAGATAGTCAGGCCCAACTAAGGTTACTTCCTCTGTATTTGGATCTTAATAACTATGCAAATCCTTCTATGCTACAAGAGTTTATTGAAAAGAAACTGTGATACAATTAGATGACTGCAATCCAGAAGAGATATAGATGATTTGTTGGGTCTGCGAAAGTACAATCAAGATTGATTGGTTGACTGATTTGACGTCTCTCTTTGTTGTTTTCTTCTAGGACAATTTCAGACTGAAGTAGCAATGTGGAAAGAAATCAGTAGTCACAATATTCAGTGAACAAACTCTTCACGTAATACTGTGACTGGATAATTTTTTGTATTTTTAGCTCACAGAAAAGAAAGCTCTTCCATTCTGCACTTTCAGATTATGAAGGAAAGGCAACATTAATCGGGCTTTACAATCCTTTCTCCAATAAGCAGTGTCCCTTCTTCCAAGCAAATGAACGAGGCGCACAGAGAATGCTAACAAGTTAATCTCTATTGAAGCAGAAGAGTCATGTTATTCCAGCATTAACTTAGATGACCATGGTTGGGTCTTACTGTATTCCCTGTTTCTTGGGAAGTGAAAACCTCTTTTCTTTTGTTACCAACTTAGTTCTTGACAAAACAGTTGTAACCTAAGGGGAAGGGAGACATGTCTGAAAAACTTTATCATGTGCATCTTTTATCATGTGCTTAGACCAAAATATAAACAGATGACTGAAAGTAAAGATGAACTGACACTTGCTCAATATTCATTTCCCTACGAGAGACAAATTCTAATTTACTTTTACTCACACCCTCTTCCCATTAAAAACTGTGTATCTTTATATATTTTTTCCATGTACAGTATATGCCAAATCAAAGGGAATTGCATAAGGGTTGATTTATTAAAATCCAAATGAGTCAATGGATCTATTCTAGCAGGGATTAACAAATGGATTAAGGCTGGATGGGCACAACTCAATTTGTGTCCATTGCTAATTTAGGCTGAAGTATTAATGAAAATCTTTCCCCTCTCCATCCACTTACCATACCCTCTACGCTCATAACTCTAGGCTAGGCCTAGAACACTGTGATTATGTATATAAATTATACATTATATATAAAGGGGCATTGCCTTTAGCCTGCTATAAACCCACTAGAAGTCCAATATTATATATCAGAAATCCTTGAAGGATGCTTAACAGTGCAGGTTCTCGGTACCCATTGAATTCCATTTTAGAATCACTTCAGCAGTTTTATTAGTCATGGTAAACAACTGCCCTGGTGTTTTGGGCAATGAAAGGTGAAGGATAGATTTCTGAGAGTAGCTGAGGGCACCAGGCTAGCTTGCGTCTCCCTCCACAATGTGAGTTATAGAAATTTTGGCTATAAGATTCCTGTCATGTTTTAACACTCACACACACCACCGGCCCCTTCCTCTCCTGACTTCAGCAATGCCATTAAATCAATTAACTCCTAATCCAAAGGGGCAAAGGAATCCTAGTGGTGGCGAAAAGTAAAAGATTGCTGGTACTTTCCATTAAAAAAACCCCACGTCTGATCACATAAATATTTGTAGATTCTTGGGATTACCTTCTGTGGCCTATGAATGTATTTTTCTCATCATTTCTGTGTTGCTTTTCAACACCCTGGTAAATACACTGGTACTTTTGTGGTCACATTTCACACACATTAGGGTTTGATGACCACCACAGGATGAATATTGATTACCAATAGGCCTGTGGTAGGATCCTGTATGGCCCTTATATTCTTCTCTGAATTGTCCACATACGAAAATCCCTAAGCTGTCTTTTTTCTGTACTTTGTAGGAATCTAAGAACAATCAGCCGTAAATTCCTTTCTTTGACCAGTGATTATTAAGTGGTAAGGTGTACCTTCCCTGGAGAACAGTAGATAGGTGGAGAGGGTGTGTTAAGGGGTAGAAAACGACAAGAGTCAGAAGACATAAGAATCTTTCTCCCTGCCAGCTAAGCCTGAGGTTAGACCTACTGACATACTGGATAAATAATGGATTTGTGATGGCTCTGGCTGCTAGTCCTTTCTCTCTCACCAGCAATTAAGGAACGGGAAGGGTAGGCAGACTGTTGCTATGTTCCAGTAATTCACCCCTCTGTGATTTTAGGCTGAAAATCCTCACTTTTTCCCTTGGTGGATTTAGATGGCCAATCCACATATATGTAGAGAAAACAGCAGGCTGCCGGGAGCAGCAGATGAAAATCTCTGTGTATTTACTGGTAGGTTAGATTGTAGATGTTGGCCTTTAAAGAATAAAAACAGCAGGCAAAGAGCTAAAAAAAAGCTGAGATAATGTTGCTTTCAGCTATTCCACCTGTGACAGATGTTCAATGCAGGTCTATGCGTAACAGAGCATAATCCTAGACAAGTTTAAATCTGTACTAAAATGAATTATCATTTTGGAACTCATTCTCCAGAAGAATAACCTGCGGCCTCTTGAGAAGCCGCTAGACTAAAGCACATCCATGATCCTCCACGTTTGGATAAGCTGGCTGAAGATCACAGGAGCTGCAGTTTTAGAGCCAAGCATTCCTCCGTCTCTGTCCTGCAAGATTACAACCAGAAAATACATCCTTCTAAGGCCAGATTATCTGAAACCACAGATATAAAGATATCTGGTTCTAAACGAAGACATGCTGTGTTCTGGTTCCCTTTTAGGGGAAGCCAAAGGCTCAACCAGAGCCTCTCTGTTTGGGTTCCTGGTACCCTTTGAGGTGGGAAGGCTTACTGCATTTGGCACTCCAGTCCCATTTTTGCATGACTTGGGATTCACTGCACTTTGTGGTTTTTAAATCAGTAATTTTTCAGGATACTTAACAATTCAACTATTGCATAATATTAAACAGAATGTTATAGGAACAATTCCGCAGGCAGTATGAATTCTGTTTCCAGCTAGCTCTCCTTAAAATAAACTGTGTACATACGCAATTTTTCTGCCCAAGCAGGTAATTTCCATAATTATAAATAGAGATGGGCACGCGTCAGCAAAATTTTCGCTTCCGTTTTCTCGTTTTCGTTAGGTAACGAAACGAAAACGAAAATTTTTCAAAAACAAAACGAAAACGAAAACGAAAAATTTTGCCGTGTTTTTCGTTTTCATTTCGGCATACACATTGAACGGAAAAGAATGCTAACGAAACAGAATTTTTTCGTTTTCGTGTTTCGTTTTCGTTAGGTAACAAAACGAAAATGAAAAATTTGCAGAAAAACCCAACGAAAACAAAAACAAGCCGAAACGGACCCCTAAACGACCAAATGAAAAACAAAAAACAATTTTTTTGAGTCGTGCCCATCTCTAATTATAAACCAACTAACTCTCTTAAATGCTATCTCGTAAAGGCAGAATCCTACTCACATGACAGCACTGGCTGCAATATGGCTTTAAGAGACCAACTGTCCAAATTCATTAGCTGAAGTCTTGGAATTGCTCAGGTTGATGATAAACTAAAAATAATTATGCTTTGTGCTCTTTAAATCCCCCAGAATGGACTGTCTGGTGTATTAAACCCAGAAACATACCAGCAGAAAGACTGATTGTTTTTTTAGAACACGTTTTCATTTTTGTGCTTGACTCCAAAAGGTGTCTCATGAACATATGACAGATTTGTTGTTCAAGCTGACAGAAAGTACAGTGGTTTCGTAGTCACCCCAGAGAATACAAATATGAAACAGCAAACACAGTATGTCACACCCCCCCCCCCCGATTTTTTTTTTAAATCAACATCACAAAAAACCACTCATCGTGTTAGCATTTTGAGCTGAATGCCATCAAAGGTCTTGAAGTAACCGGTGCTTTCAGAAGGTAGGAATTCAAAAAAGGGTCTGAAGGTCACCGCATAGGAGCAATCAGAATATAAACTTCCAAATCTAGCTATATTAAGGTACACCAAGAATGCAAGATCTACAGCTGTAGAAAAAATGCTTTTACACACTAGTAGTTGAAAACAGAAAACTGACCAAAAACACACAGTCTTGAAATCCCTGTAGGCTTGTAAAAAGATTTCTTTTCAGCACCCATCATAGATTATTGGCAAGCTGTTGAAAAAAAAAAATAAACAAGGCAAGTTAAGTAAAGAGGATGGCAGAAAAAGAAATCATGTTATGAGGTGGGAAACGGAGCCATTATACCATTCCTGCTTTAATGTCACACTTTTCCTCCCCACGCCCTGTCCCTTGTTTCTACATCTTTAAAGCAGCAAGGGATGTATTCTAAGATTTTTTTAAAAAAATGTGTTATTTAAAACTGAGGATAATTATACAAACAATTAGCATCACTCTTTCATGAAAGGTTCTGACTGAGGAGTTTGCAAAATGAAGAGGCCTGCTTGGTCTCGGGAAGGATCTCAAAGGCCCTCTCATCACTTTCTTTTCCAGTGGTTGCTACTAGAGATGGGTGCAAAACGAACAATTTTTTGTTTCCATTTTCGTTTTTTCGTTTCGTTCTGTAATGAAATGACAGACGAATTTTGTCTCTAAAATGAAATGAAACGAACAGAAACACTGGGATTTTTGTCGTGCGTTTCATTTCCGTTACTGCAATATGAGTGAATTGCTTAAAATCCTAAAAAAAAAATCACAAAAATTGAAATAAATGGTAACGAAATGGTAGCGAAACAAACGAAAACGAAAACGAATTTTTTACAAAAATTCACGAAAAACGGAAACGAACCGAAGCGGACCCTCCAAACCAGCGGTGGCGAATGTGCGGCTCTCCAGATGTTTTGGACCACAACTCCCACAGTCCTTTGTGATTGGCAATGCAGGCTTGGAATTCTGGGAGTTGTGGTCCAAAACATCTGGAGAGCCGCACGTTCGCCACCCCTGCTCCAAACGATAAACTAAATGCTATTTTTTTAATTCATGCCCATCTCTAGTTGCTACTGTAGCTTTCCTGGTAGGTGGCCACCCAGTCTCTCCTTAAAACCTCCTAACAAAGGCTTTCAAGAACGCAACACAGAATCCTACAAGTGGGCACTCCTGGCAAGCCCACCTTGTCTCAGAACCTTCAGCGCCACAGCGCTAGATCAGGCAATATTCACTTGGCAACCCTACTCAGCCCGTTTTCTCTAGTCTCAGAAACCAGACGGGAGTTCTAGGCCTTATTCCGTTTCTCATATTCAGAAATATGCAGTCTGTAATGCTAATAAGTTAGTAAACACACTTCAGTCCAGTAAACACCTTTTCTATGAATAATACCACACAAGCATGTATGATGAAAGTTTATCTAAAAATTCCATCATTAATGATGTCCGGGGCAGGGACACAATCTTCCTTAATTTGTGTTTCTGACTTGAACTCTAAGAAGCCCAAGTTAGCAAGGGACAGCAGAAAGAGATTCCTGGTATACTGACCTTAAACCACAGTTTCTCCACTCTCAAATTATGGCACTGTGTAAACATCTATTTCCTTTGGGTGCAATCACAAACAGAAAATGTTACCTTCTTGGACTGCAACTGCCAGAATCCCTTGGCCAGAAGCCATGCTGGCTGTAAGATCCTAAGAAAAAGGAACTTTCCATTTTAGGAACTGACTTGCCATTTCCTTCAGAATTTATTGCTCTATTTTTGAAAATTACTGGTATAGGTTAATTGTTAAGTGGGTTGACATCACCTTTTCTGTTCTCAACAGAGGTGTGGCTTATGGTGTTTTAAACTCTTTTTTTTGAAACAGCCTACACTTAAATTTTCTTTTGAGGGTGTGTGGATGTCTCCGTTTCTCTGCTCCTCTTACAAAAACAGAAAAATCAAATGAATAGTCACAACACATATGACACTGAAGTCCTTTTCAGGACAGCATATATCCTACTTCCGGGCCCAATTCCACAGCCTCAAAGATGCCATGTCAATCTTGAATTCAGTCCTGCCAGTTTTGCTCTGCTGGGATCACATCATTTCATATCCTCACTTGAAGTCTTGGTGGTGGCGGCTGCTTTGTTCTCGCCTTCCAGCTCCTCCACCCCTGCTTGTGTCATGAGATCGGCGATGTTCTTCTCCAGATCGTCAATGCGACAGCTCATGTCATCAAGTGGACGCGTGTTAAAGAAAACAGGCAGAAGGCATGCAGCTCTGTAGAATTCCCATCTTTTCACCTCAGTCTTTAAAGTGTTCTTTAAATCATGAGGAACATGTTGCCCTCTCGTCACCATCATCAAGAAGAAAAATGCTCCTGCTAAGAAACCAAAGGCCATACCTTCTGCCCCACCACGACAATCACAAGCTGACAGAGGCCCTGTATAAACAGACCAATGCATGAGCACAACCTCCTCCTCCTCTCAGGGAGGAAACAATGAAACATGTGCCCATTGAAAAGGCATAAAAGACATGCATTGTGGAACAACAAACCCAGATGATATATTAATAACATAATCTTTCAGGGCAGAGAGTAGCACTCAACTCAGCCAGAAGCTTAATCCATGGAATCAATAATGGTTTGAAACATCTGGGTCTTTAGATACTGTGATTTATGGCAACCCTAAATGGGGAGGTAAATGTGTTATTTCAATTAGGGGTTCTACCAGATCCTCCACCCACCCACCCAAGTGAATTTCCAAGGCCAAGTGGGGATTCAAACCCTGTTCTCCAGTCCTACTCCACCCCTCTATCCACTACACCATACTGGGAATCCAGGCTAAGAGTAACCACCTGTATTTCAGTCTTGTGTCTTTACTGACTTATGGAAGATATTTAGGCAGTGCTGTATCTTGGTGGTCTGGGGTGCGGAGAAATCCAAAATGTCCAAATTGCTAGTTTGTATATTATAAAGGCCTAAGGCCGGAAACAATAAAGTTTGTGTATGAATCTCAAGTTGTCTATGAGGGGAGGAAAAACAAACAAAATGGCTCTCCCTGTGCCATTCTTGGCAGCTTGCCACAACATCACAGAAAACAGGAGCTCTTTATCAGGAACCAGGCCACTTGAATCACCAGAACCCCACATTTACGACAAAAGCCTCTGCTGAAACGGTAAAAAATGAAAAGGATATTCCGGCCGATTATCTGGTCCGACATGGTTTGAAACTTGTCCTGCATCTGCTGCAACAGGGTTTGCACCTGATGAGGAGAGCAGAACATGTATATTTAACTAAATCACATGCATGTTTCTAGCTTATTCAATTCTACCACAGATTTTGCATGGAGGGTCCCCGTTATCCCAGTTGGTCAACCTCAAACCTCTGGAAAGGAAATGGGCTTCCATAACAACCCATTTCTATTGGGTGACATACAAAGCCCTAAACGGTTTGGGACCTTGCTATCTGCCAGAACGGCTCCTACTGCAAAATAATCGCCCGAAACACTCAATCTTCTCAAGCAGGTCACTTGAGGACGCCCACAAAAAAGAAAGCCCAGAAATCAGTAACAAGGAACTGGGCTTTCTCAGTGGTGGCCCCTCACTTATGGAATCAGCTTCCTGATCAGATTTGTCTTGCCCCTACGCTGTTAAGTTTCAAAACACATCTCAAGACATGGCTATATAGAAAGGCTTTCCCTGGCTATTACTTCATCCTTTCTTGATTCGCTGATCTTTAACCTGCCCTTTCTGTTTTAGTTATCCCTCTGTTTTTGAGTGATTTTTATGATTCTGTCCTGCTTATTCTGCTTATTTGCTGCGTTTTTACATTGTACAGTGGTACCTTGTATAAAGGAATTAATTCGTTCCAAATGAAATTCGGTTAAGCAATTTTTCCTTTATACAAATTTCCCATAGGAATGCATTGAAAACGGAGTAATCCCATTTTATGTTGTACGGATTCGCCCCATAAGCAATTTATGTGAAGCAAATTTCCCCCTATCTCCAGAATTTTTTTATGTTGTACAGATTTTGTTATACACACTGTTTGTTATACAAGGGTCCACTTCTTTACTGTTCTTGTTTTGTTTGTTGAATTATTTGTACACCGCCCAGAGTGGCCTTGTTGCTAGATGGTACGGTATACAAGTCAAATAAATAAATAAATAAATAAATAAATAACCATGCCCCGCCTGCGTAACCATGGCGACCCGACCTCCTCCCCCAACACCCCACCCTCCCATCTCCACGGCAACGGCCCCTCCCAAGTCGCCATAGCGACCCTCATGTCCCTCCCCCGGGCCCCTCCATCCACAGAGCGGGCCCCTTGGGGTGTCTCCATAGCAACGCCACCCAGCCGGGCCGCGCTCTTCTTCCCTTTCCCTCGCCCCCCCGCGCGCTCCCGACATGCCCCGCGGCGGCTCCTCCGCCTCACAGGCCGCCCTCCTCACCACCGCCGTCAGGTCCTGCACGGTCTTGGGGTCCGTCTCGGCCATGGCAGCCCTCTTGGGGTTCCGCAGCTCCCTCCGTCGGCGTTCTCGGGCCCCACCAAGGGTCGCTAGGCCGGCTTTTCCTCCCCCGCAGCTTCGGCGCCGCCAAGCCCTCGGACTCTCCCAACCTTCCGCTTCCCCTGCGCCGTCCCTCGAAACGGCTTCCTGGCAGGTCTCGCGAGAGTTCAGGGAGGACGGCAGAGAGAGCGAGAAGATGTCAAGAGAGAGATGCATCATGGGAAGCGTAGTCCAGACGCCCTCTGAGCCGCCGCTCCCTCTTGGGAGTCCTCGCGTTTTGAACGTCAAGCGTTTATACAGCCTTTGAGGAGGAAACGAGGAGGGCGGACCCTAGGAGAAAACGGCGTTTTGCTCTGCCTTCCCCACAGGAGAAGCTGTGGAGCGCTAGGCATGCTGGGAAATGTAGTCTCTGTGTCATATTCGGAAGAGAAAAGATGCCTGATCAGCCATTAACAGGGGAAACCGCTCTAGACCCTACGGGACCATAGAGTGGGGCTGTTCTATCCTTCCCATCTCTATCGTTTGCTTTGGGACATTATTATTATTATTATTATTATTATTATTATTATTATTATTATTAT
>JAHTLZ010000213.1:5257885-5273456 GCA_023846285.1 Phrynocephalus versicolor | reverse complement strand
CAACAACAACAACAACAACAACAACAACAACAACAACAACAACAACAGACAAATGGGAAAGAAATTAACTTTTCTGCAACATTGGTAGCATTTCTAACTAAGGCTTTCCCCCCATGTAGACTCAGGAATCACAGATGTTAGCCATTGGCCCTCCTATTTATGTTTTAGTTAGTTAGTTAGTTAGTTAGTTAGTTAGTTAGTTAGTTAGTTAGTTAGTTAGTTAGTTAGTTAGTTAGCTTGTATGCCGCCCACTACCCAAAGGTCTCTGGGCGGCTCACAATCAAAATTAACAATTTAGACCATTAAAACATCAAATTGCAATAAAATTAAAACAATAAAACATTTAAATACAATAAATACAATATATTAAAACACTGCACTAAAATCACCATCAGGACCCACAATAATCAGTTAAAAAGACTTCTTGAAGAGGAATGTTTTTACCTGGCGCCGGAATGACATCAATGTTGGTGTCAGGCGGATCTCGCTTGCGAGGGCATTCCATAATCTGGGGCAACTGCTGAAAAGGCTCTGTTCCTACAAGCCATCCCTTTCACCTCCTTGAGGGATGGCTCTTCCAGGAGGGCCCTCTGGCTAGATCTTAATTGCCGGGTAGGTTCATATGGAAGGAGGTGGTCCTTCAGGTATCTATGTTGTCTTAGGCATGGATGAATTCAGATTAAAAATGGATGGCTATACAATGGAAGCTCAATGTTGGGAAGCTTGTTGTGGCTTTTTTTTTCCTAAGTGGGGAACTGACTTTTTATTTTATTTATTTTTTATTTATTGGATTTTTATACCACCCATCTGGCAGTGAGGTCACTCTGGGCGGTCATCTTGTTTTCTTCAGATGGCAGGGATGGTTTCAATTAGAGATGGGCCCGAACTGAAAAATGCACCCTAAAAAACTCAACCTGGCCAGATCATCAGTTCAATTTGTTGGTGGTTTGGGAACTGCAGTGCTCGAGGGACAGGACAGAATCCACTGCAGATACTGAGAAGGAGATACAGAGCTGTGTGTCACCAGCATATTGATGACATGAAGATCTAGAACTCCTATTGATGACCCCTCCCAGTGGCCTCATATAGATGTTAAATAACACTGGCGAGATGATCGATCCCTCTGGAACCCCACATTTGAGGGTCCAAGAGGTGGATTGTGTTTCACCAATTTTCAGTCTCTAGGGGTGGTTCCCCATGAAGGAGCAGAGCCACGGCAAAGCGGGGCCACCTGTTGGGCTTACCTCCTCTGGATCTTCCTAAGCAGATGGAAGTAAATCTTCTGCCCACTGACGACGGAGCCACTTGTCTACCTCACCTCAGACCTTTAGCCTGCCCCATGGCCTGTCTTATTCCTTCCTCCACCAACCATTAAATTTAGGGGATTTATACAAGTGTTAACTTACTGTTTGGCAAAATGAATCAATAGATCTACTCTTGATTTGGAACAAGAGTAGCGCTCCCCCCCCCTGAAAAAAATAATAATTGGGATGCAGCATCCTCTGTCCCAATCCACAAACTGCCCCTAATGTGAGACTCTCAATTTGATTCATGTTCCGTATACATGAAACTGAGCAGCAGGCATGCCTGTGTATGCAAACCTGTGTGGTATCTATTTGTCCCTTTGGGAAAATATTTCATCTCTGTAGAAGACGAGAGTTATCGTAGGACTGCTTTGGAAGGGAAGTGTTTGCCTCCCAAATGCCAGAGTCGTTAATTCTTTTCAACACATGCAGCACTATTGCTTTCCTTTGGGAAACCGTGTTTTGTTGTTGGCTACAGCGACTGGAAAAATGTTAGATGTGCTTCAGATTGCTGCTGTATCTTTTTGCAGCAACCTTGGTGGCTGGGCAACTTTTTTCTGAGTCTCCTTGTCTTCCCTTTGCCTCTTCTTTCTAGTTAGATCTAAATTGCCACTTGTCTCCTATTGATCTCTCTGCTAAGGTTTTATTTCTCTGGGATACTGCTGCGCTCCAACAAATCTATTCCAACTTATTATATGCATCGTTTCTGCTCAGTTGCACCCCTGACACATACACTGGAAAAAACAATGTTAAGGAAGTTAACATTTGGAACGGCTCGGTGAGCGATTCGGGTTCATCGTAATGAAGCTGTATGCATTGCACCTACAGCAATGAGAAAATGACATGCCGATCCATATACCATATATACTCGAGTATAAGTCGATCTGAGTATAAGTCGGGGCCCCTAATTTAAACCCCCAAAAATGGAAAAATTTATTGACTCAAGTATAAGCCTAGGGTGGGAAATGCAGCAGGGCCTGGCAACTCCTCCTTTGTGAGCTGTGTGTGTGTGTGATGTTTAAAATGACTTTTAGCCACCGAGGCAAGTGCTTGAGTTGGTGGCTAAAAGTCATTTTAAACATGGGGGGGGGGTCAGGAGAAGTGGTGCACAATGTTTAAAATGACTTTTAATCACCGACTCAAACTTGCCTCAGTGGCTAAAGTATTGACCCGAATATAAGCCGAGGACCCCTTTTTTCAGCCCAAAATTAGGGCTGAAAAACTAGGCTTACATTTGAGTATATACAGTAGTCATGACTTTCTATTCTAGAAGCTTTGGGCCAAATTAAAGAAACGAAGCTTCTTTGTTGCTGTAACTAAGATATATCTGATCAACCTTAGTGTGAGCAGTAAATCAAATGTTTTATATAGAGTCCATATGGCTACTACAAAAGCCTTCAGGGTGTCTTGCAAAGCATACATTCTACCTACTAGTGGTGCATTCAGTTTAGTAAAGTCGAAGGTAGTCTTAGAAGGCTTCAGGAAACCTCAAGGTTTGTAGAAAAATACTGGAATTTGGTGCTTTGGGGGCGGGGAGATATTCAAGATTGAATTGCCCAACAGTCAAAGAGAGAACACCTTAGAGGGCAGCGGAGTGACAGCTGGAGCACAGATGGGAAACCTGGAGAAGGAAACGGAGTACAGTGGTACCTTGTATAAAGGAATTACTTCGTTCCAAATGAAATTATGTTAAGCAAATTTTCCTTTGTACAAATTTCCCATAGGAATGCATTGAAAATGTAATCCCTACTCACGACCGTTTTTCTGTTGTATGGATTCGCCCCACTGGTGCTTCTGTTAAGCAATTTACCCCTATCCGTGGGTTTTTTCCCCTTCAAGTGGATATTCTGTTAAACAAACTGCTTGTTATACGAGGGTCCACTGTATTCTGCACGCTGTATTGCAAGTTGTGCATAAGAAACATTTCCTGACCTGGTTCTTAAAAGCCAAACTAAACTCCACTCAGCTGTGTGAACTGGAAAGGGGTGGGGGGGTAGAAAGAGTTGAAGCAGCAGAAGCAGCAAAAACATTCATATGATATTCTGTAAGTAAGGGGAAGCATTTAAATTTTCTTTGTAAAGAATCATATATGTATATACTCAAGTATAAGCCGTCCTGAGAATAAGTCGAGGGCCTAATTTTACACCCCAAAACTGGGAACACTTATTGACTCAAGTATAAGTCGAGTGTGTCCAATGATGATGGGAACTATACTGGCAAAGACCGATGATGATAACTGCAGTAAAAAAAAAAAATCAGATCTTTCCGCTGTCGTCAAATATAATCTCCATCATAAGCTTTCCTGTGCTTCCTTTCTCTCTGGTTACCTCCGTGCTACCTTTAATACAGAGAATTCAAAAGAGAGAGAAAGACTCAAAACATACCTTACAAGGTTGCGGTAAAAACTGCATAAAGATGGTGCATTTCAAGCACTCAAAAGCACTATACTGATATTAGGTACTAAAATAGCTCTACTGAACAAAACTTGATCCAGATTTCAGGAAAGAAGAGGACACCTGTAATCACAGCGATTACCAATACCCCCAAAACGGAATAATTTGTTTGTTTGTTTGTTTGTTTGTTTGTTTGCTCCAGAATCCTCCGGCCAGAACAGCTCCAGTGCCAAGGGTCTTCTGTGGGAGAAAGTAACTTCCCCAAACTCTGTGACATTCCCAGAGAAGCCGTCCATTCAAAGACTGATGAGCTGTGCATTTAAAAAACTCTACAGAAGGCAGAGCATCTGGAGATGCCATTTGCGGTACTGTTTCAGTGCCGGAGGAGGAAAAGGCATCTCAGGAGGTGGAGGGGAGAGCAACCTCTTGATGTGGGGAAAGTCCCCTCCTTTGCTCTCCAGAGCATTTAAATCCTTGTCCCCAGATGGAATTAACCCCAGTGACATGACATTTCTCCTTTGCCGTTCCAGTTCATTTCCAGTAAGATGCTGCTGCAGCTGTCTTTTGAGTGGCCCCTGGAATTCTGCCATCTTTGAATGCCCGAAGGCACCCTTAAGGAGAGAAAGAACCTCTCTCTTTCCTGACCTCCCAATATGCAATTAATAATTGCACGCCATCAAGTTGATCCCGACCTGGGGCCACCCTTCCCAGGGCTTTGTACATAGAGAATACTGAGATGTGACTTACCGTTCCCTTCTTCTAAGGGTGTCCTGAAACCGTACAGCTTGCCCAAGGCTACACAGGCTGGCTCCCTTCCCAACAGGCACAGTGAGGAATCGAACCCCCAGCCTCTGGCCTAGCAGCCAGATACTTAAACCACTCAGCTGTCCAGCCAGCGGCACCCACACCCACACCTACCATACATTTATGTACTGTGTGGAACAGGCAAAAGACAAGGGCACCTTGGAGCCTCCAGGTATTGCTGGACTGCTGCTCCCATCATCTCCCATCATCCCCCATTACTGGTTCTGTTGGCTAAGTCTGATTAGAGTTGCAGCGAAACAACAGCAAGGAAGCTACACGTTGTCCATCTCAAGCCGTCTCAACGGGGATTTGTTTTTGCAAGGCAGAAATCACACACTTGCATTCTAAATTAGAAAAAATGTGTTTTCGTAATTGCTTTTAGGTGTACCCTGATGCCATTGGTTCGTCATCCATCTACGCTTTGTCCTTTTGATACCGTATGCGTTGTTAAGCTGCTAGACACCGGCAAGGCAGAAATTCCTCAGTGCTGGTGTTTAGGGTTTCTCTCTAAGAATGAAATGAAGTATATTCAATTATTCAAAAATGCAGCACTTTTCATTTGCTCTGGCGTGATAAGCTTGCTGTGAAACAGTGGTTTATATGTGAACCTCTCTTGAGAAGCACATGAGATTTTCTGGGAGTTTAGAAGCAAGGTATTCAATGAAATGTCTTAGAAGGTCACTTATTTGCTAGCAGCTTCTGACTAGACTTTGGCATTTCCTATAATTAATTTTTGTCCCAGGAGAATAAGAACATAAGAACATAAGAACATAAGAAGAGCCATGCTGGATCAGGCCAAAGGCCCATCTAGTCCAGCTTCCTGTATCTCACAGCGGCCCCACCAGATGCGTTTGGGAGCGCATGAGACTAGATATCTGTCTCCTGATACCACTCCCCTGCATCTGGCCCTTGAAGTATCCTGGTTTAAAGCCTAGAGATTGTGCTTGCCTTATAACTCACATTTCAAGGTATGTGTGGAGAAGATAATCGGCCTCTATTCGATACCCACCCATAACAGGGCTGAGTCACCCCCAGTGACCACCTAGATCAGTGGTTCTCAACCTGTGGGTCCCCAGATGTTCCTGGACTGCAATGCCCAGAAATCCTGGCCAGCTCAGCTAGTGATGAAGACTTCTGGGAGTTGCAGTCCAAGAGCATCTGGGGACTCACAGGTTGAGAACCACTGACCTAGATGATACTGGACTTTGGTTACGAGCAGGCTTTGCCATAAAAGCATTATTAATCATAGACGTATAGAATCATGAGACCTCAAGGGCCATCCAGTCCAACCCCCTGCCATGCAGGAACCCCCATCAAAGTACCCCTGACAGATGGACATCCAGCCTCTGCTTAAAAACCTCCAAAGAAGGAGACTCCACCACCCTCCGTGGGAGCATATTCCACTGGTGGACATCCCTAACCGTTAGGAAGTTCTTCCTAATGTTCAAATGGAATCTCTTTTCCTGTAGTTTGAACCCACTGCTCCGAGTCCTAGTCTCTGAAGCCATGGAAAACAAGCCAGCCCCCTCTTCAACACATCCTTTCAAATATTTAAACATGGCTAACAGATCCCCTCTCAACTTTTTTTGTTTCTGTAAGGCTAAACAGTGTCGTATTTGATCATGTCATATACAGTATAGCCTTTCTATCCCCATATTTTTCAGCATCCACAAGGCGGTGGTGGTGGCTTGGAACGTACACCGAACACACGATGGATATTGTGGTACTACTTACACATTTATGGCAGCACAAACCTTCATGGACTATAGCCTGTTTTGTTAAATTCCTGCTGTGTTATCCAGAACTGGAGGTACATACAGAGCACAGATGGTTAGGTATAGGATTACAGATGGTGCGATCCAAGGGCAATCAAATACAATTATAGATGGCCACTAGAGATGGGCACAAATTAAAAAATGGCATTTCGTTTGTCGTTTGGAGGGTCCGTTTCGGTTCGTTTCCGTTTTTCGTGAATTTTCGCAAAAAAATCATTTTTGTTTTCGTTCGTTTCGTTACCATCTTGTTATCATTTATTTCATTTTTTTGTGATTTTTTTAAGGATTTAAAGCAATTCACTCATATTTCAGTAACGGAAATGAAACCCACGACAAAATTTCCGGTGTTTCTGTTCGTTTCGTTTCATTTTAGAGACAAAATTCGTTTGTCGTTTTGTTACGTAATGAAACGGCAAAACGGAAATGGAAACGAAAAATTGTTCATTTCGTGCCCATCTCTAATGGCCACAACAACAACACCTGACCACTTGTTTTCAATTTTCCAGCTCCTTTCTCCATCTTTTTCTTTAATGCTGCCTGGCCCAGTGAAGACACCTGATGGACTTTCACATGCTTATTTAGTCCTAATAAAGCTATTGCCCACCTGCGGATTTTGGTTTTGTATTAATTGCATTGGCCAACCGTTGCTGATCTCATAAATATTGTGCCATAAAGTCAGCCAACTAACACATACAATACGATTGTGGGTTGTCCTGATTCCAAGGGTTTTGCTAGAGGGCCTCAAAGTAATACTTTATGGGTTTTTTAACTGGAGTAAAAAACAACAACAAGAAAACAAAATGTGATGTAAGAGGAATTTTTGTGACCTTTGAATGCACAGCTCAAAGCGACACAAGATAAGCAAAGGGAACATTTGTGACACTGGTAGTGAACGATTGTGCAGTTTTCCTAGCTTCCACGAACCCCGCTAATTAAATATTGGTAGTGGAACATAAAAGCTTGCTCTCAATTACTCCTAAATGAACAGAATCCCATTTATTGATCCCTTGTTCAGCAATTTCAAGCCAGCATCTGCTTTAGAAGTTTCTCAAGTCCATTTGAACATCATTAGTAGATGACCTTCTAATGAGGACCTGCTAGTTTGGAAGGCTTCACGGCCGCTTTCCTCACCTTTCCTGAATAAGGAGGTTTATACAATTGGATGAGTAATCTCCTCTCCTGCAGTTTGTTTAATGGTTCTCTTTGTGTCCCAATGAGCACAACATGGCACACATGGTTTTCTTCCTAAGTTTATCACCAACTTTTCCCAGACTGAAGAAGCTACTTGGATAAGTAGCGAAACATTTTGACCCCACAAGAAAGGAAGTCCAGTTACCATGACTCATCTCCCAGATAACCTCACCCAGATGATGGAGAATCTTCATCGTAACACCCTAGAACAGTGATGGCAAACCTTTTTTACAGACCAAGTGCCCAAACTGCGATTCAAAATCCACTAATTCTTCACAAAGTGTCAATATAGCAATTTAAACTGAATGCAGGTGGCTGTGAAGGGGCGATGTCATGTGCCCACAGAAAGGGCTCCAAATGCCACCTTTGGTACCCATGCCATAGATTCACCAACACTGCCCTAGAACCCTAACCCTTGACCACAGAATCATGGAAAAGTGGATTTGGAAGCTGTCCATAAGGCTGTCTAGTCCAACACAGGATCCAAAACAAATTTGATCTGACAGATGGTTGTCCAATTTTCTCTCAGATGCCTCCAGTTTTGAGGGGCTCACCCCCTCCTGAGTTAAGTGGCTCCATTGTCATATTGCTCAGTCCTGCTGTTCAGCCCAAATCTGCTTCCTGTAACTGAAGCCCATCATGATGTGTCCAACTCTTTGGAATCATTGAGAACACATCTGCCTTTCCTCTCTATGATGACCTTTCAAGTATTTGAAGAGTACTGCCCTGTCTCCCTCGAGTCTTCTTTTCTGAAGGCTAAACATGCCTTGTTTACAGTCTTTCTTCATAGGGCTTGGTTTCCACCCCCATTCATCCTTGTTGCCTTCATCTGAGCTTGCTCCTCTGACCTTGCTCCATGTGGTGTCCAGAACCTGACACAATACTCGAGAGGAGCCCTAACCAATGCCAAATGGAAACGGAAGTAGAATTTCATGGGATTTTTAGACTATACTGTATTTGTATTAATGTGGCCAGATCACACTGTTGCTACAAGAAGCTAGAAGGTGTTTCTCAATGCAAAAGAAAGACTGCCAAACTTTCATTTGAAGGTCCTACTGAATGAACTAGAGTTGGGTCTTCTTTGGAACATATGTCAATGTCTCAGAAAGGGAGGTCCTCCTCAATATTTTGAGACATTACAGTAATTAGGGGAAATAGTTTGAAAAAAGACCTTTCTCTCAACAAACAGATGTGTGGAGGGGGATGGGAAACAGATTTATCAGCTGCATTGCAGTTTTACAGAGCTGGTTTACAATGCTTCCTTGCATTCAACACTCCCTGGCTATAAAATAATCCAGGGTTGCCTCGAATTGATCAAATTAATTCTAAGCCCTGCACGTGCTGCCCCCATTTTCCAACGGCAATTAGCTCTTGTGAAATCTCTCACATGTGCTCAGAATTTGTAAAGGGATTTTGATGCCCGCATTCCTGCTGTCCTGTCCTGCTGTGCATTCCCTCCCAGCCTCTTTGAAGGCAGTCAAGGTCAAGCAAAGAGGGAGTTAGCATGAAGCCCAAGTGTTTTCCCCAACCTTTCTACCTTCTCTCTTTAAGGGCTGCAGGATCGGGGTAGAGGGGATGGGAGTATTAAGAATGAAGTAAAGTCAGTAGAAGCACCAAGTGCTGCTTCCTCTCTTTTTAAACCAACCCTTGCCTGCCTGACCTCTGACATCACAAGAGCTTTCCCTTCTGACATCATCAAGCTCAGCTTCCTGTTTCACTCCATGCCCAAACAGATGCAAAACAGGACACCCACAGGAAGGCATAAACACAGGCACTCTCTTATAGCGTTCTCAAGTCTGAAGGCACCAGATGAAGGTTCAAGGAAGTTCTTAGCTTCTCCAGGCGCTAGATAAGGAGACAAGTTTTGCGGAGAACAACACTGGAGGAGGTGGAAATTAGTTTTTAGGATAAGGCAGGCATGTCCAAATTTTGGCCCTCTTGATGTTTTAGACCACAACTCCCAGAATTCTAAGCTTTAATTGCCAATGGCAAAGGGCTGTGGGAGTTGCAGTCCAAAACATCTGGAGGGCCAAAGTTTGGACATGCCTGGGGTAAGGTGTTACCCTACAGCATTGGTGGCCAAACTTTGGCCCTCCAGATGTTTTGGACCACAACTCCCACAGTCCTTTGTCATTGGCAATGAGGCTTCGAATTCTGGGAGTTGTGGTCCAAGCAGCTGGAGGGCCAAAGTTTGGCCACCACTGCATTACAGCCTAGGCAGCTGTTTGTTCCCATTCCCAGCTGATTCCTGAGCACACCATTTTAAACTATTGAGTTAATCTCCCTGTCAACCTTTTCCCGTCCATCCTCTGTAACATCATATGTACCTTCTTCAGCCCTTTGGTGTCATAAGCGCTGATCAAGGTTCTGATGCTCGATCCAGAAAAACACTAAGGCAGGAGGAGTTGGCAGAAATTTTCTCCATTTGAGTTACTGATACTTCATATAACTTTGTTATAAGAACATAAGAACAGCCTTGCTGGAACAGGCCACAGCCTATCCAGTCCAGCATTCTGTCTCACACAGTGGCTCACCATTTGCTTCAGGGTATTCCCAAGCAGATGTCTTCACCTGCTTACGATTCCCTGCAAATGGCACTGAAAGATATCCTGCCTCTCTCTCCAACCCAGAGGTTGTCCTTAGGTTAGCCATTGATACCCTTGTTCCCCATGACCTTGTCCAATCCTTTCTTAAAGCTGTCAAGGCTGACAGCTGTCACCACTTCTTCTGGCAGGGAGTTCCACAGACCAGTGATCCTCTGGGTGAAAAAGTGCTTTCTCTTATTTGTTTGAGATCTAGCACCCCAAAGTGTCATGGAGTATCCCCTAGTTCTAGTGTTGTGTGATAGGGAAAACAGCTTTTCCTTATCTACTTTGTCCACGCCATGTATGATTTTTATACACTTCAATCAGGTCACCTCTTAGGCACTGTCGTTCAAGAGTGAAGAGGCCCAGCCATTGCATCCTCAGATGGTAAGGAAGGTCTTCCAGTCCCATAATCATTCTGGTTGCTGGACAGATCCCTGCTGTTTTGGAATGCTCAGTCTCATTTGCCTGGGCAGCTACTTTTGAGACTTCCACACTAGGACCAAAATCTGAGACACGCCAGCACAGTGATGGGAAGAGCATGTGGTCAGATCTGCAGGCCTAGTAAGTTCTTCTTCGTATTCCATGGCCGTCTCCTGTCCAAGCAATACACAGGCATAACGGTGGTGAACGGTGGTGAGAGGATGTTCAAGAAAGTATACTGATCTAGGCCGTTGCTGAAACCGAAATAATAATGCAATCTTTACGATGGAGCTCTGTTCCTTTAGCCTGGTCCCAAAGGGGAAACTCTTGAGGCAGCTGAGAATGTTTTACTGCCCCCTTATTTGTTATTCATTGTTTTCTTTTTCTTTTTAGTGCCATCTGTTCTGCAGTGTGATGCAAAGGACTTATAAAATTCTAGAGGTGCATCAGGCATTTTAAAAGCTCATTTCGTTGCACCCTGCTCGATGCTCTAATTACTTTTCAAACTTTGTTAAAGGAAAAGAGTGGATCACTGGGAGAGGGAGCAGCAAAGGAAGAGAAGCATATTTGGCAGTGTTAATCTTGGGCTGTCTTGCAAGGTCGCAGAGGGGATATAGCTGCCACTTGGATTGGACAGGAGAAGGAGGGATGAAGGAACTTAGGAAATGGAGCCAACAGGATGTTGCCTACATGCATGCAGCCAGACACATACTGGTTTGATTGTCGTCATTCTCGGGCACAATTCAAAGTGCTGGTTTTAGCCTACAAAGCTCTATACGGCCTGAGTCCTAGCTAACTCAAGGATCAAATCTCACACTATGAACCAGCTCAAGCACTAAGGTCATCAGGAGGGGCCTTTCTCTCCATCCCGCCACCCTCACAGGCACGTCTCGTGGGAACCCATGAAAGGGCCTTCTTGTTAGCCGCACTCAGACTCTGGAACTCCCTCCGACTAGAGGCCAGGACTGCCCCATCTCTGTTGTATTTCCAGAAACAGGCAAAGACCTTTCTCTTCAGGAAAGCTTTCCCTAAATGAGGGACTACCGGCCATGTGACTTTTTGATGGATTACCATGCATGATTGCATTGACTGATCTCATAAGAACACCTGTGTTTTCCATGTTAGTTTCCATCCCTCATAATGGATTTTTTTTCCTTTTAACTCTTTGGGTTTTTGTACATGACCCCTAAACTCCGCCGCAAATGGCTCCCAGCTCCGGAGCTTAAAATTGTTTCCCCACCAGCTCCGGAGTTTACACGCCCACCTAAGTGCGTCCCAGCGCACTTTTCAGGTACCTGCTCTCGGAGGGTGAAAAATCCCAGATCCGGATGTAACCTAGAGTGCCGGGCTCTCCTCGCTTCTGTTTGTTGTTGGGTTTTTTTTGCCTCCCGCCCCTTTAAGAGAAGGAATCAGGACGACGGGGCTCGGGGCGGCTTGGACCGGCAGACGGAGGTGAGCCTGCATTCTTTTGTCCCTTTTTTTCTCCCTCCCCTCATGCAGACAGGAGCAAGGAAGTGCGGAGGGGTGGGGACGCAAGAAGAGCAACGAACCCCCAAGATCTCTGGTCCGAATTTAAGTGGCCAGCGGATCTTAGGGGTCGTGTGAAAAGGCCCATTTGTGTGCTTTTTTTTACCTTTAATGTTACCTTGTAACATTGTAAGATGTCTCTTCTCATTCCCTGTTCTTAATCCTGAATATGTCTTAAATGTTCTGAGCTGTAGATTGTCCCTCATTACTGTAAGCCACCTTGGGCCTGGTCCTTTTCCAAGGAGAAAGGCGGGGTAGAAATATTCAAAGTAAAGAAAGAAACACAGGGAGTGGGGAATTTGTAGCTTTCTAGGTGCTTTTCCACTCCAAACCCCCTCTATTCAAGATAGCAAGGAGAAAGTAAGTGGCTGATGGGGGGTTGCGGTCAAAACCACTTGGAGACCCTCAGTTTCTGTGCCTTAAAACCTTAGGTAAAGTGGTCTTTTTCAGCCTCCTTCTCATTAAAACCCTGCAAGTGGAGGAATGAAACAAACAGTTGCCTACAACGGTATTTTTCTACACCACTCTATGACATTTTGGGGACCAGTATAGCTACAGGACATGCCCTTTTAAAGCAGCAAGGATTTTTCCAATTAATTATTTCCTTTCCACGGGGCCTCTCATTGAAGTTCCTGGAAGCTCAGTGGCAAGCAGTGTGGCTGATTTAATTAAAAGCATTGCTGCTCCAACTAGAGTAATGAGCAGAAATTTCAGCTGGTAAGCAGCAAGCTTTCTGATTTAAGACTTTCCTCTAGATACATCACATTTAGGTGTCTGAAAGTTTGGGTGCAGTATTATGGTATCTGTAGTCCAGAAAAAACCCAAATCCCATCTGTATCACATACCGATTTGTGTTTGGCTTAATGGCAAGAATTGCTGACTGCTGCCTCGTGTGGTGAACTTCATGACTGCGATCATTTGGTTCTGTTCTTAACTCCACCCACCCAGTGCTATTGGCTCTTTCTGAGAAGGAGGGACTATACGTTGGTGGCAAATCTTTGGCACTCCAGATGTTTTGGCCTACAGTTCGCAGAGTTCCGAGCCTAGATTGCCAGTGACAAAGGACTGTGGGAGTTGTGGTCCAAAACATGTGTTGTGCCGAAGGTTCGCCATCACTGGACTATAAGATCTACACCATTGGTCCTCTAACCTGAACTAAAATAATAATAATTGGCTTGATCCCAAAGTGTTGAATTAAAAGTCAAAACAGTCCTTTATTGTCCCAGAATAATTATGTATTCCGTTTTTTGGGGGTGGGGGAGAGAGAATGGAATCTTATTGACATTTTATTCATCTGATCTCCCCTTGTCACACAACAGAGAGGCCCACACACAAAAATGCTGCAATGCAACAAACTGATTATGATACCTGGAAACTTCCCCAGGAATGAGGTTAATGAACGAAATATAGTTATCATTCTAGAGAAAGATATTATTTTTGCAGCTATAGCTAAAATGATGTCCCTCACCTTGAATTCCTCAAACTTGGCAGTTTTGGGAATTCTGATTGGGATTAAAGTATCTCCTCGTGTGGTCACCAAAATCTCATCTCACCCTATAACTTCATTGGGGATTTCCATACTGTGAGCTTCATTGGTTAGTATCTTACTGAGTGCAGAATTCCAAAAACCCAAGGTGGAGAAAAGGGGTTTTGCTTCTTGCTCTTCTTTTGGTTTGTTCATGACGTTTCCCAGAATGCACTGTGGGTTCTCAAATATTCTGGGATTT
The DNA here is from genome assembly GCA_023846285.1 of Phrynocephalus versicolor. Classification (NCBI taxonomy): domain Eukaryota; kingdom Metazoa; phylum Chordata; class Lepidosauria; order Squamata; family Agamidae; genus Phrynocephalus; species Phrynocephalus versicolor. Next base: position 5,259,727 of record JAHTLZ010000213.1, on the reverse strand, counting down.
GCTAGTCAAACACACGGACTACGTCTTGCAAAACCTTTTTGAAGAAGCAAACATGATTTTGTCTAACAAAAGCAAAACAAGGCCTGCCCACACCCTCATTTCAGCCACGCTTTAATCAGATAGAGAGATACAGTACTTTGGCATCCGTTCCTGGAAATTTGGAGCACTGACAGTTTGTTCATGGAAATGAAGAGTACTTGGGCATCTTCTTTCAGGGTCAAAACCTCCTGCCATGTAATCTCCTGGGCTAAGGCAGCTGAGCTAATTAATGTGATAAGTCAGAGTCTTCTTGGCCTTATCAGCTTGTGCAATAAAGCACCAAATAACTTCGCTGCCCCCCTCTTCTCATGGGGCGTTTGCCATTTACCGCAGCAAGACTAATTAAACTCAAAATGGGGGTGGGGTGGAGAAAAACAAACATTTTTAAAAAGTAAATAAGATTATCACCCCTTTTTTTCTTGTTCAAAAATCTACTGCCTCACATCCATTAGCACCACATTGCAAAGTGAGACACGTACACCCAGGATTGACATATAATGGGTTTATTTTCTGTTCAATCCTCTAATTGCCATGAAGTTACATGATGAGTACAACTGGTGAATTGACCACAACAGCTATGAATACAACAGAGGCATCCAATATACCATTTGGTTGGACTTCATGCAACAATTAAATCCTAGATCTTCATGGCTTCAAGGTAAGGATGTGAGGCAGGTGGTAACATCTTCATGGCTATGACTTCCAATATTCATGGCCACCTCCACCATCATGGTGGTCATATCCCATCCCGTTGCTGCTGCAATGGCCTTTCTTCATTCTGGTTGGTCAACAGTGTGCAGGAGCAGACTTTCCATTAGGTTGTGGCATTTAATACCACTAGCCAATAGTAAGAGAGGAAGCTGTTATGGAGAATCGCAAGCAGACCATGAATGACAGCAGCTTTTCATCTTCCAAAATAAGCCTATTTGTTTTTAAAAGATGAGTTAGATATTAGAATGGTGCAGCAGTGCTTAAGTGTTGGGACTGTAATTAGGAAGGAAGAGGTGGAGAAACCCAATGTTGCTAACAACACCCATTAAGGATCATTGCTACCCCTGATTGCTTTGAAACTTCTTAATCGCTTCATCGCAATACAATGACTAACACCTATTCTCCTGCATAGGACAAGTTTCCTCTTTCCCACAACTTTAAAAACCCCAGTCTCACTCACTCTGTACCCCAGAGCACAGAGAGAACTCCTAGTTCCCTGAGCTCCTTGCCCTCTGAAGATGCCAGCCACAGAGTCTGGCGAAACGTCAGGAAGAAAAACTTCCAGAACACGGCCAAACAGCCCGAAAAACTCACAACAGCTATTGCTTAGGTATGTTTCCACCTGTCATTGAGCCAGACTCCACACACCTTTTCTCTCCAAGGCTGAAACTTTTATTAATTCAAAAAGTCCGCCGTCACTTCGCTTAACACCTAACTTTGGTAGTAGTGACTGCAGTAAATAGTAGTTACTGCTGTCTTCACCAAACAAGACCATAAAGTCTCCATTTTCCCCTACTATGTATCACCCTAGAGAAGAATCCAGATGCCTTCCAAAGCAATTCCAATAGGACCTGTTCAACATGACAGTAATGTGAATCCAGGACTGAGTCTGAAACCTATGGAGGGCATTGTGTTTTTGACTAGTCTGCAGTAGATAACCACCCAGGGTTTTTTTTTTTTATGATAGGCACTATAACTTAGTGTGTGCTGTCCACTATAGAAACCCTTTCTGGAATGATGATGATGATGATGATGATGATGATGATGATGATGATGATGATGATGATGATGATGATGATGATGATGATGATG
>JAHTLZ010000213.1:5210927-5246912 GCA_023846285.1 Phrynocephalus versicolor | reverse complement strand
ATGATGATGATGATGATGATGATGATGATGATGATGATGATGATGATGATGATGATTGTCCATACTATTTGGCATTTCTGGGAGCTGAAGCATAAAACCTTTTGAAGTTTTATGTGTCTTCCTCTTTGTTGCACGAAATATTGAGCTAGATGACTTTACCTCTGTATACATCTGAACACTCCAGAGGTCTGGGGTCTGCCTATGCCCATCTCTAGATCTTGGAGGACTGCATCTCCTCCAACAACACCAATCCCAAAAAATCCTTTGCTTACAAAAAGACATTTTAAAAAAGTAAAGAAAGAAGTCCCCTTGCATCCTCTATATTTTATTTCTTGTTTAATCATGAGAGGATTGGTTCAGTTTTGGCCATTTTGAACCAAAACAAGTTTCCCAGTAGTAATAGAAGAGGAAACTGTGTTAGTCTATGCAAACATTATAGGTAAAAACAAACGAACGAACAAAAGTAAAATAAAAGATCAAACAAAGACAAAAACGAGGTGGCACCTTATATCTGTGGAAAGAGACTTCTCCACAAAACCCTACATTACAATACAGCTGCCAGTCTTTTAGTCATTTGTGTTGGTTCTTTTTAGTTTTTCTTCTTCGTTTTTATACTTGTCTAGAAGTATGTTTGAGGTGCTGGGAGTCAGGGTTTCTTGGGAGATGTGTTTGGGCTCCTGGGCGCACAACTCAGAGTCTGAATTCTTCTTTGTGATAAGTTTCCTTTCAGTATTTCTTCTTCCAGATGGTTTGCTCTTATAATCATCCCTAGCAAGGCCACAAGAGATGTATTCTAGGACATTAGAGCTCTTGGTCTTTGAATCGCCAGATGTTCTGTTCCTCAATCCCTGCCAGCATGGCCAAAGGTCAGGGCAAAGTAGTCAAATCCTGACTTCAAATAAGAGATCGCTAGAGCTGTCTGCTCGGAATTGCTGAGTCACCTTTTTTCTCCCTTGCCGCTTTGGTTTGAATCAGTGAAACAAGTGCCGCCAGGGCCGTCAAGTCATACAAGGCTAGAGTTTCAGCAGCGAGAATCGTTTTTGCAAAACACTGGAAAGAGTCAGGAATACCAAATAAACAGGAGTGGATAACTAAAACCCTTGAGACTGCAAAAATGGACAAATGGTCAGAATGTTTAGAGGTATACCGGAAACCCCAGGAATGCTGGGAGAAGTTTTATTTGTGGTTACAAAAAAAAAAAGGCTAAGTTATTAAGTTGAAAATATGATGACGGCCAACATTGCTTTGTTATTCACATTTATATAAGCTTGAATTGAATTGTTTATATTTGTAACATGTTAGAAATACAGTGGACCCTCATATAAAAAACGGTTTGTATAACAAAATCTGTACAACATAAAAAATTCTGGAGATAGGGGAAATTTGCTTAACAGAATCGACTGTGGGATGAAACCGTACAACATAAAAATGGTTGTGATTAGGGATTACTCTGTTTTCAATGCATTCCTATGGGTCACTCTATGGGTCTCATCATAGGCTGAGAATTCCCAATGGAAATTTGTACAAAGGAAAATTTGCTTAACACAATTTCATTTGGAACGAATTAATTCCTTTATACAAGGTACCACTGTATAGTGTTCTACCAGTCTGCATCCCCCTCTTTTTTCTGCATGCCAATTTACCCTCCAATTTATATTCTTTACCTATATAAATAATAATTTTAAAACATTCAAAAAAGAAAAAAAAAGAACTGAAAATAAACTAACCCCCAGCAGGACACACCAGGATCAGAATAGACAGCTGGAAACCAGCACCACTGCAACCACAGAGGTGTCAGTGGGTAAAACCTGCATTGACTCTCATGCTTGAATAATGAACCCACACAAGACTCAATGAGATCATCATTCTTTCTTTATGGATCATTGAGATGCTTTCGCTTAAGTGCTGGCATTTCCCAGCAAAGGTTATGCTGCCACCTCTTCAGTGAATGCATGGACCTAATTTTAAGGGGCATTAGTCATCTTTAAGAACATGACTTGATGCTTAAGGGAATGGGTCTTTTGCAGATCATTTCCATTTCATGACACAATGAGTTTGGTAGGGACACGGGCAATCGGGTAAGATTTGAAAGGCAGATGCTTCTGATAACAAATGACAGCCTTGGTGAAGGAGCAATTCGTACGTCCCTCTGTGATCGGAGCAGAGTCTGGAAAAGATATTGTTTGAAGCTTGAGTCCAATTGCTAGTCTAATGTGTTCAATGGGCTCTAATTGTCATTCAATCATTCACAATGACACTATCAAGCAAATCCAGCAAAATAGAATGAGAGGACATGTGCTACGTCCCTAAACTGGCTTGAAGGAATTAGAGAATAAAATTCAGGGGCTGAAATCCTGTTGACAGAAGCCATCAGCTGCACTGACTTTTCAGAAAGACAGGGGTACCCCGGCTTAAGAGCAGCTCGACTTAAGAGCAATTCAACTTAAGAGCAAGAAACTAGACATGGGCACGACTCGGCGAAATTTTCATTTCCGTTTCCGTTTTTCATTTCTGTTATGTAACGGAAACGGTAACAATAATTAAGCCGTCAGAACTCGAACTCGAACTGAAAAAAGAAAAAAATTGGTCGGGTTTTTCATTTTTGTTTGTGGCATCGCGGCGATCGCGCAATGCAAAGCACAGGAAAAGTTTTTAAAAGTTTTTTTTAAAAAAAACCCCGACTCCCGGCCAAAAAAGCAGGCAAAAATATGCCTGCCTGAGGCTTTGCCACCTACCAGAGGGGTGGTTTCTGGTCCCCGGCCTTTCCCCCCCCCTCTTCTCCTGTCCTGGGCTGCTTGCACCTCACTGGGGGGGGGGTCATCCTCGTCGTCTCGCCATGCCATGCGGTGGAGGGGGATCCAAAATGGCGACCACAATTTTTATTTTGAAATCGTGGTCAAAAAACACACCAAATCACCACAGAAACATGTGAAATTTATTTATTTTAAATGCCTGAATTTTAATAGTAGCAGCAGTGGGGTTTTTTTATAGCAATGAAACGTCGTATTGATACCATCAATGCCAGTTGAAGTCTTTTAGCTGACCAGCTTTGAACATCTAATGAACTTCACATGAGAAGCAGCATAGTGCTCAACTCTAGCCAGTGGAACAAAATGGTACTAAAAATAAACCATGAAATGAAGGAGGACAAAAATAATAATAATGAAAACTTATGGGGAAAGTCACTGTATAGTACTGAGAAAGAGAAAGGAGTACTGTATGGATGGTTGAAAAACTAGTGATAACATCTATGTAGAATCTGGTCAGGTTCAGGAGAACACCTGGGAGAGCCTTTGTGGTGGATTTATTCCTGACCCAAGCTGGTGTTCTCCAAATATATTAGAATTTATGTCATAAAAAAAGATATGTCCTTTTGTGTTTCTGGAACGAATGGAAGCATTTCCTTTTCTCCCATGATATTTTCGGGGAGGTTATTCCATACTTTCACAGGTTTTGCAATAGCAGCCTGTTATGATCTCACTTTCTGGCTGGTTGAGATTTGTGGCTGGGCTCCAGCCAATATGTTCCTGGATTGTGATTAGAAGAGCAGCGATCGGATTGATGGTTTAACCATCTGTAACCAAAGACTTGGCAAATTCTGCGGTGATGCAACAGAGAGCCACAGTAAGCTCTCCATCTGTTTCATTGGCTTTGCCTTGCTTACCTATAACGCAAGCATGGTCTTGTTGTTGGTCTAAGGTTCAACACTAGGCTGTCTAGAAAGTTGACTTCTGCAGATGCAGATATGTGTATGGGCGTAAATGCTTTCTTCTGTACGTGTGTGTACGTACAAATATTCAGCTTCATCTCTGGTTTTGCCTACCGTGCCTGACTCCCCTCACCGTTGGTGCTGTGCTGTAGAGTAGGCCTTCCATGGCTGACATTGGCCCAAATCCAATTGCATCAACCCCGAATTGTGCAACTGATATCCGTGGTAATTTCTGCTGTGTGTCGTGCGTGGAGACAGACTCAGATCGTGCATTCAGCTGCACACTCTGCTCAGGGGTGCAAAAGACAACCGGGAAATTACAAGAACTGTCCCTGTGGCTTTCCTAATGTAAGGCTTGCTCTTTGGGAATGATGATGCCTGTCCTGGCTCCATTACACTACCTATTCGACTGGTGTGATCAGTCAGCTAATATTACCTGTCATGTGATGTCAAATCAGTTCTGGCCTATGGGGTCCTTTTTCAGGGTTTGCTAGGTAATGAGCACTCAGACATGGTTTGCATTCCCTTCTTCCGGGGGTGCCCTGGGACTGTGCAGCTTGCCGAAGGCCGCCCAGGCTGCCTCTACTCCCAGGAGACACACTAGGCAACCAAACTCCCTCTGGCTCTGGAACCAGATATCAGACCAGGGTGACAAGAGGTCAAAGATGACTATAAGATGGAGGACTCACACTAGCTCTATTCAGACTGATGAAGCTGTTTGGATGAGCAGCGAAACGTTTCTGTCTCTCAAGAAAAAGAAGTCCAGTAGCCATGACTCAACTTCCAGATAAACGCACCTGGATGACTGAGAATCTTCACAGACATATCTAAACGACTGAGGTACCCAGCCAGCTATGAGTGAACTTCCAGATGTTCCAACAGCCCCGAACCACAAAGACAATGGTGAGAGAGTTGGGTGAGCTGTGGTCCTATATTATCTGAAGGATTGGACATGGCTTAGTCTTTGATTGGAAGCAAGTAACACTGGATTCGCAAGCTTTCAGACAAAGGTATTTTTCGGAAGGTGATGGGATTAGAACCGTTGGTTTGCTAAGCAGATGCCCTATATCACACAGCCAAAACTTTTTGCCACTAAATTTGGGCATTTAGGGGGATTTACCTCCAAGTCAGGTTGAGCTGGATAACTCAGTGAGTTTATCTGGCTACAGAGATAGAAGTTGGGAGTTCTGTTACCCACAGTGTCTTCTATGAGTAGAGCCAGCCTGTGTGGCCTTGGGTAAGCTGCACAGTCCCAGGGCACCCCCAGAAGAATCATAGAATCATAGGATCATAGAGTTGGAAGAGACCTCAAGGGCCATCCAGTCCAACCCCCTGCCATGCAGGAACACCCATCACAGTCCCAAAGAAGGACATGGGAAACCACTTCTGAGTACTCTCTAACGAAGGTTGTCATACATCAGAATTGACTTGACAGCTATGTCGTTGTTGTTGAGCATGTATAGTGTTCTAGCCAAATAGCAGATTAATTATTCCTTAATTCACAATAATTTTTATTTCAAAGAGCAGACCTGTAGCGAAGAAAGACCCCTGGTTGCGGTAGGATTGTTAACCTGCTTTGAAATTCAAAGTTTAAACCTAAAGTAAAGTAAAGGAGCTTCATGGCATTGTGCTTAAACTGCTGCACAGGCTCACAACCAGGATTTTAATCCCAAGTAGCTGTCTCATGGTTCACTCAGCCTTCCATCTTTCTGAAGATGGAACACTTGTATTAACTTGTAAACCACCCAGAGAGTGTTTGAGCACTGCGGAGTGGTCTATAAGCAGCAAACTTTGCTTTTTCACTTTTACACATTTCCAAATGTCCAGCCACTGTAGCTGCTATCCATTATCTGTGGAAGTGTCCGTGTACTTTTCCCTTGTATTAAAAGTTACAGGCACTGCCTATTTTACTGCTGTTAACCAGATCTGTTCTGACCTTTTCATTTTTATGGTCAGCTGGTAATATCTGAGAACCGAGTCTCATTCCTAATGTCTTTGTTTTTTGCTGGGACAATGTTATTAACGGCGGTAAAGCCCTCAAAGGTGTGGCTTTGTGCATTTTGTTCCTCATCGTTAACTGGCAATCTTGAAAATGAGATTCTCATTTCTGTGTCAGGGATTTTAAAGTACAAATTAGCAATAAAAACAACAGTCTATCTTGTGGCACTGTAAAATGCAATAAGCTTGCGTTGGCACAAGCTTTTATGGACTGTCTACAGCCCCCTTTACAAGGTAGATGACAATGAATTATAATTTCTTTGCAGTGAAAGCCGGTTGCTGTTTGTCAGTGGGGTGCTGAATCCATTATTAGGTTTTAGTCCCCCCAAGAGTGCTTTAAAGATGTGGAGCCCTCTCTCCAAAATAATTTCAGCACCTTGGATAGCTCCTTTAAAGCTCAGGCTAAAATCTGGAATGGGTTTATCTCCCCACCCCCCACCCCATCAGAGCCAACAGCTCTCATGGCATATTATCTTTTAAGATGCCCCTGGATTTTTGTAGGTTTAGCTTTGACAAACTAACTTGGCTGCCCCTCTAGAAATTTCTGAGAGTGTGACAGCAGTAGAAAATAGTCTGAATAAATTCACACCAACTGCCTAATGTGATATGACAAATACAACGGCTTGTGTTTTTTTTTTTTCTTCTTTAAAGCAAATTTTGACACTGAGATTATTGTGTGTGATTTGCAGAGATCCCATAATATATCTTTACAAGCAATTCTTGAGCAGGGAAATTGTGCCCAAATGTTAATGAGTTATTTTGATCTGTGTTCTTCTGACACATTTAAACACCCGTAATTATTTCCATGTTGCTAATAAGGTCATTATCATTGCTGGATGTGCCTTGGTCTTTCAAAACAAACTATGAAGTTATGACTTTTTGTTGTCATTTATTTGTGGCTGTAAATATCATTGGATTAATCCTATTTAAAACTCATAGCTGATAAAAATTATTTATTTATTTATTCATTCATTTATTTTAGAGTCTTTTTACCCCGCCTTTCTCCTTGGAAAAGGACATCATTAGATGACAGCTGATTAAGAACAGAGGACATCCTTATTGCAATTAAAGATGATTTTGTTCCCAAGATAAAGCATGTTAAAGACAAAATCTCTGAGTTACAATTCTGTAAAATACCTCAAAAGCACAATCAGGTATCGGAACAAGTCGGTTTCATGCAAAATCTCAATCTAAAGCAGAAGATCATGGGGGGGGGGGGGCATTTCCATATACAGTATTTAACAAAATGGTTAACTTGGAAGCTATTTCCTCAAAAGAAGTACTCTTGAAAATCTTAGGGGCAAAACATGGGAAGAACCCCCCAATAATGCAGAGGGTTTTACCTTGTAAAATATTTCTAATGTTAGGCCACTGAGTTGAGAGATGGCTCATTTCTCAGTCAGTATAAGTCAAATCAGGCTGGCCCGTGACTGTGTGGCTTTGTTTTAACCCTACAGGGGACCCCTGGGATGGTCAAGATGAAAGAAAAATGTGGGGCACAAATTGGGTACTCGTGGGCCTGCTCGATCAGCCCTAGCTCTTAAATATTTTAAAATATATAAATATTTTATCTGGCAACGGGTCTATGCACTCATGGCTTTGTGGAAATTCCTAGGGAATTCTGGTTACAGTAATACTCACACTTTGTAGGCAAAGGTAGAAATAGTCACCTCTGGCTTTTTAAAAAATGCTCATTCACCAAAAGGATATGTCCCCCCCCCACACACACACACACATGTTCATGGAGGGAAAGAGATTTGAAATATCTTCAAGAGGCCCAGTAGGAAAATAGCAAAGTTACACCTTCAGCTTTCAACTTGAACCAAAGCAAAACATGAGTCATTTAAGGTGGACTCCTAGTCTTTTCCTGGGACCTTTTGCTTCAGACTTTCGAAACCTTGGAAGCTTCAGTGGTAAGGGAAGGACACCCAGTCCATGCTCAGAGGCACTCTCATCTGAAGACAGATTTATTCTCCAAGGGTGAGGTCATTCCCCACCCCCCATTTTTACCTACAGTTTTAAAACTATCTCTTGGAAAGGGATGCCACTGAAATCTGAGTGTCAAGTTTCTTTCCCCGATTGTGGGGCAAAGCTAAGAAGTTACAAATAATGAGTTACTTACAATTCCTTTCCCCTTCCCCCTTTTCCCTTGTTGTGCTGATTGAAAGACACCCCTGTTAGACCCCACATCATCAGCAGGGATAACTTTGCTTCTTTTGTGGTAAAACTTCCTCAGTTGTATCCACATTCATAAAGGACAGGGCATATGGGTGGTCTCACTGCTTAGCTAGGCCTGCAGGTTTATTCGATTCTGGTAATTTTTAAGCCACTGAAGACGAAGGAAAACAGCCAAAACAGGCACCAGGATCCACAGGGGCTAATAGAAGATGCACGAGGAGGCCATTATTATAAGCTCTGAGTACGGTGTCCCCGTACCTGGACAGGATTACATCCCCCTCTTCCAGGAGGGCTTTTACCTTGGCTAGATTTAATGTTCTTCCCTCCAAAATTCTGTAGCTTGGGAAAGTTACTTTTTTAAAACGGCAGATCTGAAAACTTCCAATCAAGGTGGACACTGTCTGACAGATTCTGGAAGTTATTGGGGTGTTTGTTTGTTTGTTTGTTTGTTTGTGTTAAAAAGTGGTGCTTGAAATGGCTTGTATTTCTTGTGAGATGTTGTGGACTGCAGCCTAGTTTATCTTGGTATCATCAGAAAGAAAGTTGATCATGAACGTTGATGCTAAGGATAGGTTTGCTCGTTTTAAGCTGCCTTAAGACTATTGATTTCTCTGTAGCCGATGAGCATAACTATTGCAACTCAAAGATAATTAAGGAAATAACTCACACAAGCTCTGTTCCTAAGATTTTTGCTTCCTGGAGGCATCTAGAGGGACTTCGTGCTAGGGGAATGCTCAACTAGACAGATCTTTGGTGACCCAATACAACTCTCCTTTTTCCTTGTGGGCAAAATAAGACATGTGGAAAGAGTCGGTCACGACTGTAGTGACACAACACACACACACACAATGAGCTCACATGTAACACAATGTATACTCTGCAGAGCTGGAGGGGACCCAATGGGTCACCAAGTTTGGCCCTTGTCAAGGAGACCAATGAGGAATTGAACTTCTAACCTCTAGCTCTGCAGTGTGACCTAAGCCGCTGAGCCTTTGCAGATGCAGAAAGAAGGGTAAATGAATTTGTGCACTTGAACAATGTTTGCTGTAGAAAGTGTTTGCTCTAGAAAGCAACAGGGGGATACCAAAGTGTCGAAAGAATGGTACCTAAGAACATAAGAACATAAGAAGAGCCCTGCTGGATCAGGCCAAAGGCCCATCTAGTCCAACTTCCTGTATCTCACAGTGGCCCCACCAGAAGCATCTGGGAGCACATGAGACTAGATCTCTGTCTCCTGCTACCACTCCCCTGCATCTGTCCCTTGAAGTACCCTGGTTTTAAGCCTGGAGATGACACATCACCATCATGGTTGGTAACCTGTGATGGACTTTTCCTCCAGGAATCTGTCCAATCCCCTTTTGAAGGCGTACATCAAGAGCATGAGGACAACGGTAACAATAAGGGGAGACTTACTCACCCTCTCTTCTTCTTCTCTTAAGTCCGGCATGGTGCTGATACAAAGGCTGATGGCTGTGGTGGCCACAAAGATGATCGAGAGGCAAGCAAAGATTTTCCCCGGCAGCCCCGACTGCGGGTTTTCCACCATGTCTCTCAGTTTGGTCATGAACTGGCCAGCTTTGGCCTCGTCCTCCAAGAGGCAGGTCATCAGCTTGTTCATCTGCATCTCCTCCTCCCGGCGCATCTCGGCCAGCTCCTCGGCCTGCTGGAACATCTTCCGGAAGCAGCAGTTCTCCAAGCAGGACTCCTCGATCCCCCAGTACTTCAGCTCCTCCCGAAAGGACAAGGCACACATGTCGCGGAGCAGCATCAGCTTCCCGGCGGCGAGGAAGCTGACGATCATCCCAAACGCGCCGGGGTTCCGGTCGAAGAAGAACTCGTGGGTGTCCTCATCGTAGTCGTCGCACAGCTGGAGGATCTCCTCGTAGCTGCGGCAGAACTTGAGCTTGCTCAGCCTGGAGGACGGGAAGTCCTCCAGCGTGCTCCAGGGCAGCAGGTACTTGATGCCGCCCACGTTCACCATGAGCTCCTTCTTCTCGTCGACCTCTGGGCACTGGTCTGGGCGGTGGACCTTCCGGGCCCTCCGATAATGGAGCCCTTTGGCCGGAGGGGTCTCGACCACCGAGATGGGGATCAGGTGGTTCAAGGAGCTGCAGGAGGCGTAACTGTAGTCGTGGTCGCTGCCTCCGGAGAGAATAGGCATCTCTGAGGATGGTCACCGAGCCTTCTGGAGCAACATCAGAGCAAAGCTACCTAAGCAGGGACGGGAAAGGGAGAGTTAGAAGACACACAGCAAGACCGAGTCAAGAACATTGGGAGCTGAGAAAACAAGGCATTCTCATTCCTCATGCTTTTATTCCTTCAACCCCCACCCATGCTCTTCAGTATCCCAGTGTCTACGGTCTGCCCCAATTTAGTTTTTCTGGCATGCTATGGGGAAAAACCTGGTTTATAGCCTTCGAACCTCCTTAAATATTGTTGCTGTTGCTCAGTGACACCCCCCCCCCCCGGGGGAATTACTCATTTCTTGTGAGCAGAAGAATTGAAGGAAACCTCCACCCAACATACACAGTTCTGCAAGATCATACCCAAGTTATGCCTCATTCCCCAAATCATGGGCGAAATCGAAGCGTTGGTCTAGACAGACCATAACAGACCAGCGGAACAAGTGAGATGTCTTTACGTGTCAACACTCAGGCGCCTCTGCAGCTAATCTAGCTGGGTCTGACAATTGGTTTTAGCCTTTTATTTCTCCGACCGGCCACCCAGAGGCCACTGGAAGTTCATGAGCCGGGCATGGAGGTGATGGCTTCCCTCCATTGGCTGCCCCCGCCATCCAGGGTTAAGAGGTAGACTCCATCTGTCTATGGAGGTAGCGAGCCCAAAAGCCACTTCTCAGCCAACTGTGCAATCTTATGCCTGCCTGCGTAGAAGTCTACCCCATTGAGTTCAATGGAACTTAGTCCCAGCTCAACGGGACATAGGACGGAAATTGCAGCCATCCTGATGTTGGCGTATCCTGCTTCAAAGATGTTACCTAAGCTACTTCCATTGCCACCCGTGTTTCATTCTGTGGCAGCAAATCACGTCCGTTAATTATGTTTATATGTGCAGGATTTATTTCAGCCAGACCTGAGCCTACTGCAAATCAACTTCCTGAGGCAATGACATTTCAGTATTAAAATGTCTCGTTCCTAGTAGACTCAAGGGGATTAATTAATACGAGGATAGTTTATCTGTCTTTTGAGGAAAGGCTGCATCCAGTCCAAAGGATTTTACCTGTTCAAAGACGGGTACCTTAAAATAATGGCATTGGTTTTATGTCAGTGATAAAGACAAAAACGATCATATTTTGTAAAAATTAAAGGCAAGGATCAGCAACAATATCCTTTAAACCAATTTGTTGGTATCTGCCTAAATCAACAGCCCGGCAAGAATTTCTTCAGTGCTCCCATACCAATTCTGCAGCATATTCCAAATGAGGGGCTGACCAGGAAGGAAAAGAGCCAAGCAAAAAAATTCAAAAAGTTTTGATGCTGTTGAGCTGCTGAGAATTTTGAAGGTCATCATAAGCATCGGTAGAAGCTGGGATGGTTCCTTTGGGAGCAAGCAGACCCTCCCCCCTCTCTAAAATTCTTAGATAATAATAACGACAATAATAGATAATGGTAACTAATGAATGATGCAAGATATATATAGTAGTAGCAATTAGCAGCAGCAACAGAAGGAACACGGTAGAATTTTCCGAGTGTTGAAATCCCTCCATATAAATGATCTTCCAATGATCTTCCTTTAAGATAGCTTAATGAAATTATTGCTATATATTGCATACCAGACGGCTACGGATAGGAGATCATCGTTGCCCTTGGAGGTGCTCTCCAAACCCGGGTCCGGAAGATGAAAATCCCATCACAAATTGTGAAAAAGAAAACCAACCTCTTTTCTCCCTTCTGCCTGGGAATGGTGTGTAAAAAAAAGTGCATCTCCAAGGCTGGAAAGCAAGCTTACTCATTGATCTCCGGAGCCCAAAAGGGTCCCCTTGAAGGAGAATCCTCTTTCTTCACTGGTACCTAACTGGCAACCCTGCCAGCTGGCACCCCGCGTCCCCACCCGAACTTTTTGCAAAGTTACTTACTGCGCTAAAGGCAGGCGGTGTGTGCAGGCAGATCCCTTTCCCGGCAAGTGCGGCAGGGCACACAGTGGGCAACCCTCAGCATTCCATGGGGGTGTCGAAGCCCCAGTGGATGTTGGTCGTTTGGATGCCATGGAAATCACAGGAGGCTCCCGGAGGCGCTCGGCGTCTGCTTCTTGCAGCCTGGGCTTGGTTGTTTTTTTTGGGGAGGGGGTCCCGGTCTTCTCATACAGATTGGGTGCCCTGTGGATCCTTTCTGTGACCTGGGCAAACTCAGCACAAGAGGATGGAAGGGTTTTTCCCTTGTCTCCCCTGCCTCGGCTTCGTCTCCCTCAAGGGACTGCCACAGTGTGGTCCTGACAGCAAGAGGAGGGAGGGGTGGGGAGCAAAGAGACAGAAGGCTCAGTATTAATCCTCTTTCCCCCCCCCCACCTCCCTTTACAGCATCCTCCAGCCCTCAGAACAGGCTGCAGGGAATGTAGCAGCAATACAATCGCAGCCTGGAGTCTGAAGGAGAAATCCCCTTGTGCAGCACATGTGCAAGAAAGAACCAATGTCGGCAGGAGCCGTTTGTAAAACACTGCCCTTTCATTCGTTTCCCTACGTCCAATCTCCGCTCATTGATAGCTTCCCTGTTATGTCACATTGGAGGCACCGCACAGGGGCAGTCCCTGGGTGTGCCCCCCCCCGTTTAGAAACAGCTTCTTTTAATGCACTGTGAATCTGAGACAGAAAATGGGCATTTCAGTGTCTTGCAGAAGTTGGATTGTGTTTGACAAGGTCCTGTTTGTGGAGTACGAGACCGTCGTCCTCATCTCGGGACTGCAAAGGTGCAAGGGGCCCCCGATGGATTCTTAAACCCAGACCACATCTAGGAGGGACAGTCAAGAATAACTGGAATGATCCCTTCTGCATCAACCCTTCCTGGCAGCGCTCTGGCCAAAGAGGGACTTGTATGTCTTGAAGAAGAGACAGATGTAGAGGAGGTGTGGGTGACTGTGCCTGAAGACCTATGTCCCTTTGTTTGCAGGGCCCAATGAAACCGTAGCAAAGTTAATGCTGATGGTGGATATGCCTTCCCAACCATATGGAGCAGAAAAAGCATGCACAAAAGTCCCATAGTCTCATGATCTATGTATCGCTGGAGCGATTAATTGATACGAGATAATACCTTCTCTTTCACGGGCAGCAGTGGCTGAAGGAAGTTGGCTACCTAGATGAGTAAGCTCCTTACTTCCATGAAGATTGTTGGGAAAAGTCTTACAGATCTATGACCATCTAGCCTCAAAAGGAGACAAAACTATACAGGGCTAACAACCTACTCATAAGAACATTTGATTCCAGACTTGTGCTCTCCAAAACAGACACGGGTCCATATGGGCAGATGTCATGGGGATATCAGAATCTGCCTTACAAGGAGTCCACACCTGGTTCCACCTAGTGGGTCCATAAGAACATAAGAAGAGCCATGCTGGATCAGGCCAAAGTCCCATCTAGTCCAGCTTCCTGGATCTCACAGTGGCCCCACCAAATGCGTCTGGGAGCACATGAGACTAGATCTCTGTCTTCTGATACCACTCCCCTGCATCTGGCCCTTGAAGCACCCTCGTTTGAATCCTGAAGATTACACATCCTCATCATGGTTTGTAAGCTGTGATGGACTTTTCCTCTAGGAATCTGTCCAATCCCTTTTGGAAGACATCCAGGCTAGATGCCGTCACCGCATCCTGTGGCAGGGAGTTCCACAGACTAACAACACGCTGGGTAAAAAAAAATTCTTTTGTCTGTTCTCACTCTATCAACCTTCAGTTTCAGTGGATGTCCCCTCGTTCTGGTATTCTGTGAGAGGGAGAAGAGTGTCCCTCTATCCACATTACTCATGCCCTAGACTCTAACTACTGCACCATACTGCTTTGCAAAATAGCCAGAACAGAAAAAATACATCCCATTTGCTGTGGGTCAACGGTTGATTTCAAAGAATATTAATGCCATTTTCTTTGGAACAGAAATTACTGTATCTGAGAAGGCTGGTTGCACACAATGAACTCTTAGCCTTCACGGATTTACATTCATTTGGTTCAAATGGTCATACAATTTCCTTATTACTCATTATTTTCTAATATAAAGCACATAAGCCTGTCTACCAGCTGAGTCCCTTCACCCTCAGCTACATCTGGAAATGTCTTAACATTAATACATATATAATTGCTTCCCCTGATATGCATGGTAAGCAAGAGGTGCTTTGTGGCTCCTTTGTCAAAGAAAAGACAAGGGGATAAGATTATTTTTTAAAGGCTGCCAACAAGGCAAAGAGACAGGGTCTGTTCCAAATCTAATCCTCCTTTTGTTAATGAATAACTTCCCTGTGGAATGCAACAGGTTTTACATTCCGCTTTATAAATATTCTGTTATGTGCTGTTATGCTGGAACCAACCAAGAGTGACCCTTATAGAGCTTTTCAGATAATTTGTTTAAGATATTTAAATGCAAGAATGGGTGACACCTTTGCACACCACTAAAATCATCATACAATACATGTGAGTTTGTGGATGAACACCACTTCATCAGGCTAGTTCCCGTGGGAATTTAAAGTCCAAAAGTTCGTTGCAAGATGGGTTTTGCCAGGAAAGCAACTCTAGATGTCAAGCTGTTGGCAAGATGGATTCTCCCCTGCATGTTTTTTTCCCCTTAGATGTAAATCGGGAGAGGTGCAGATAGCAGAATGGTTGTTGCTATTTTCAAGTTACAGCACAGTAGTTGTGGGTTTGGACTTTTAAGTGCTTCACACTGGTACAAGCCTAATGAAGAGCCATCGATCTACAAAAAGAGAATTGGATTTGTAACAGAATAATTACTTATTGCAAATGCTACTGTTATTGCCTGATACCTTTATACACAAAGCAATATGGGATGAGGTGATTTAGCTATCCCACCTGTGCCTAATCATCCTGACCTTCCAGTACTGATTATTCTTTTACACCTGTAACCTAGACCGAATACACATTCTTGTCTAGCTCATGGCATAGCATTTTACACAGGATCCATTTTGTAATCTGTTAAATATATATTACAGACGCTTTGTCAAAACTACAGTCCTTGACAAAACTCCATCCATGCTTACAAGGGAAGAGGTTTGAAACCTCACTGCCTACTTTGTTTTGCTTCATACAAGCAAAGAGATCGCTGACGTCTGCCATGAATTTTTGTGACTCTGAGCTACCTGGTAGTCCTGTACTATCCACGAGGTGATTGCACGGCCTGAGGTGGTGGGATTTTACTCACAAAAGCTTGCAAGCTGTGTAGTCCACCTACTGCAAACCACATACGGTGTTTGTAGATTTAAACTAACATACAAAATGCAGTTCAATAACGGCCGGAGCAAAACATTTTGTCAATCTGTTAAAGAAGTGGTTCCCAACTAGGGCTGCCCAACATAAGAATGTAAGAACATAAGAGCTTTCTTGGACTAAAGCTCCCAACATAAGAATGTAAGAACATAAGAAAAGCCCAGCTGGGTCAGGCCAAAGGCCCATCTAGTCCAGCTTCCTGTATCTCACAGTGGCCCCAACAAATGCATCTGGGAGCACATGAGACTAGATCTCTGTCTCCTGATACCACTACCCTGCGAGCTGCCTAGATGCCCTAAGCACATCTGATCTCGCCTGATTTCGGAAGCTAAGCAGGGTTGGCCCTGGTTAGTACTTGGATGGGCGACCACCAGGGAATACTAGATGCTGTAGGTGCCTGGAGTAGGAACTGGCAAGCCACTCCAGTATTCCTGCCAAGAAAACTCCATGCACATGGGGTCACGAAGAGTCGGTCATGACTGTAACGACACAACACACACAACACTACCCTGAACCTGGTCCTTGAAGTACCCTGGTTTTAAGCCTGGAGATGACATGTCTCCATCATGGTTTGTAACCTGGGATGGACTTTTCCTCCAGGAATCTGTCCAATCCCCTTTTGAAGGCATCCAGGCCAGATGCCATCACCCCATCCTGTGGCAGGGAGTTCCACAGTGCATGAGCTGTCTTTGTGGAGGGTTCCTTTAATTGCCATAGCCTTCTGGCCAGGATGTCTGGGAGCTGTAGGCCAAGAGCATAGCACTAGAACACTCTCTGGGCCATTTATGACAGAATTATACAAGGGACACTTTGCCCCCTGCAAGATGGGTAATGTTACCAACCTCAGAAGGGTGGGAGGCTTTGTCAAATTTGAACCCATCAGGATCGAACTCAGGTCATGAGCAGAGGTTTGACTGCACACTGCAACTTAACCACTGGTATTCATGGTACAGTTGCACTTCCTTCTAGTTTCCACAGATCAGATCATTTTGGCTCTTGTATTTGGATGAAGATCCATTTTTATTTTCTCCTGTTATCTTGAACTTCTGGAGGCGCAGCTCACCGTAAGAAAACAATTTAGGGAACTGACAGCAAACAAAAGCAGTTTGATTTTTCTCTCCTTCTCAAGCACCTTGAAATGTTCCTCGAGGACCTAAGGCATTCGTATGGATTTGTACTCTGCGCGTGGGTATGCCTGTCGCTGGAGGAGAGGTATCCCACACTTCAATTTGAAGTTTATGCAAACTGCATAAATCACTTGAGCGGTGCAAGGCTCTCCGCCCCCCTCCAAATACGTGTGGAAAGCATACCATGATCAGAGGCAAAAACAAGGAATTCAACCTCATGGCCACAAGCAGAGATGGGCATGAACTGTACAAGGGTTCAACACCTTCCAGCCCCACCTTCTCTGGTGAACACCCACTGGAGGAGAGGGTGGCAGGGCAGGGCAGCCGGGCCCATGCCTCTGGGTGGGTGCCCACTGGAGAAGGTGGGGGCTTTGAAGTGCCAAACACCTGTTCAGCTGATAAACAAAGGGGCTCGAACTGCCAAACGGGTGGTTCGTGCCCACCTCTAGTCAAAAGCTGTACCACAGTTCTGACCAGTCACTTCCTTGAATAACAGCTTCAAAGCTTACCTAATTACCGCGGTGTGGCCTATAAACTGTGAGAAGCATTGTGCAGAAAAGTAACTTTTCAAAAAACAAATGATGGGGAGAAACACCTCTTCTGCCATCGCTTGTCAGAAAATTGGCCCCTCTTGGCAGTGGGCCCCCAGTTCTCCATTTCTGGCATCCAGTCCAGGCAGACGAGGAAAAGGGCCTAGGCAGACCACGGATGCCCTCTGTAGGAGGATCTCCCCAACCTACAGGATGGCACTGGGGTCAGCAGCCATGAAGAAAGAGGAGCCGCCCACCACTATTTTGAGATGTCTGAAGCAGTCAAGTGAGGAAGAGGAATCCAGGACAGCATGGGAGGATAAAAAAAAAAGAGGACTGGTTTGGGTGTCAAGGAAGAGGGATGAGGGTGACTGGACAGTTGCTGGTCCATGTAAATAAGCTGGAAAACAGACGGCACCTTTGCCAACCTTTCTGTACATTGCCCCCCTCTGACTGTCCCTGCCTATATCCTCACCTGTGCTGCAAGGCCAAGCAGTGTGACCTACCTAGAACAGGTAGTGGAGAAGAAAACACCAGTATACTGTTGCATTGTGACCACAGAAATACGGTCACGTATGTCTTCCCCTTTGCTCCAGCAGGTTTTCCCTTGCGTGCCCTGTCTTGTACCACTGGTGTGAATGGTTGCACATCTGGTTGTGTTCTCAGCCATGCTACGGGGAGTCCTAATTCAACTGGGAAATACTTTTGCAAGGGTCCCAACACTCCAAAGAGAAGCCTGGCTTGAAGGATATTTTTCCAGCGTTCATTTTATGGCTGAAACAGTACTTCTTATTCTCACCATCATCTGAGAACTGCAGAGCTATAAAGAACTCTAAAAGGAATCACTGGGTCTGGCCCCTTTCAAGGAGACCGAGTGGGGAACTGAACTCCCAACCTTTGGTTCCACAGCCAAAGCTCTAAACCACTGAGCTACCTAGCAGTCGATATTTGCCTAGGGATGCTATTTCATGAAGCAGTCATTAGCTACCATTATCCGTTTGGAGGATACAATGAGACAATGCTTCTAGCATTGACAAGCAAACGTGTGGATGATGAACACTGAGTTGCAAAGTTGAACCACAGCATTAAATTATAAATTCCCATGATACTTCACTCAGTACCAAATGGGTTTAGAATGTAGAGTGCTGGAGAGAGAGATATATATATTTCTATTCTGCCCTTCCTTCCAAATAAGGATTTATTTCTGATATCCTGAAAGGTACCGGAGGGCAACCAGGGAAATACATTTCTTGAATTGCTACCAGAGGAAAATTGATTGCTTTGTCTTGTTGCTGCTAATACCAGACTATTAAACTGAATTACTGCACAAATCCTGCTCTACATTTATGATGTATTAAACGTCAAGCAAAGAGTTATTCTAATTCCTAGGAACAAGGAGGCCCAACTGAAACCTGTGGTCAAAAAAAAAAAGAGGGCTTGTTAACCACATGGTTGTTAGAAAAGGTTTTAGATGTGTGACACACAAAGGCCCAGTTTTTCCTCCCTTCCCTCCCTTCCCTTCCCTTCCTCCCTTCCTTCAACCACCAACTCCTTCCTTCCTTCCTTCCTTCCTTCCTCCCTGTCTCTCCTGGTAGCCTCAAATTCAGTAGATCTGTGAGGTCAGGACCATCTCCTTTAGCCTGAAGGCTTAACAGCCTAAGAAAGTGTCAAACTTTGTACTGGAGGGTAGTGGGTCACCTTTTGTGGTAGAGGTGACTTGACTCTGAGTTTTAAAATGAACTTTAATGGAGCCTCAGAACCTGTTCTGGTGATTGGTTTCAGCACCTTGGACAGCTCTTGGAAAGTCCTCGTATTATGGTTTCCCCTGCAATAAGGATCTCCCCAGTCTTTTTTGGACTGAATCCTCGCGATGCCATAAGGTAGGTAGATTGTTGTGGAGTCACAGAACCAAGATCGACAGGACTGCGGAGACAGAACAAAACTGCTTCTCATCCAGCATGCCTAGCATGGAGTCCAGCATTGGGATAAAATCCAGAACACCAGGTAACATGTTAATAATACTCAGCCAGTGGCCCCATTTGGGAATGGGTGGAGATGGATTCTGGTGCTTTGCTGTTTTGACCTCAGCATCCTCCAGCAAGCAGGACCAGTGGCCACACAAATCCACGTGTTACATCCCAAAATGGTATTTCCCCCACTGTCTGCAGTCCCTCTGAGAGATATGCATGCGGCCCTAAAGATATATTGGCAGTGGGACAGCCCACTCTAACAGACATGGTTTGATGAAAGCCTATGAAATAGCTTGATTTTCCAAGGAACTCTTCAGTCTGCTAGTGGGAAGTGGGGGAGAACAGGGAAATTTTATGATTTAGGTCTGCAATTCCCAGCATACTCCCAACCAACGTCAATTCTCGGACTTGCAGTCCAGAAAACATAACCCTCTGTTTGCTTGTGTCCTTTCATAGATGGCTTGCAGGTGGTGGATCCATCAGGCTAAGGCTGTGGGTTGAAGTTATTAAAGGCATACCAGGGTAGCTGTGAGTATTTTTCAAAGGGGAGGGAGATTTTCCATAATTTGTGCACATCACTGGCAACACTGTGTATTTTTCATGCTGAAATAATCAACATGTTTGAGATCCTGGTGGGGCGAGAGGCCTCCATGCTGCCTCCCCAGACATCATTGCCCTGTCAACAGGCAGAATAAAGCTCATATTTCCACGTCTTCTTAATCTTCTTTATTGAGATCAACTGCAGCAACAGGAACACAGAGAGAAT
Organism: Phrynocephalus versicolor; assembly: GCA_023846285.1. NCBI lineage: Eukaryota > Metazoa > Chordata > Lepidosauria > Squamata > Agamidae > Phrynocephalus > Phrynocephalus versicolor. The sequence continues at coordinate 5,227,197 of JAHTLZ010000213.1, read as the reverse complement.
TAAGCCTGCATTGCTTTGTAGTGTTCTGTCTCCATTTTTTTTTTACATCATGCATTTTAAACCTGCCGTTTGTCTATCCCAAGATGGAATTGCTGTTTGTTTGTTTTTAAGTTCTCTGACATGTTGGTCTCAGAGAGCAACTACGAATCATCATCATCATCATCATCATCATCCCTGGTTCCTGGTTCCTTGGACTGCAGGCTGTCCAACTGGAACATTTATAACCATAGTTTGCAGCGGATGGGGGGAGGGGGAGAGACACTTGCTCAGAAGACACAACACTCTTTGTCAAGGATATTCTTTTGTAATTTGGGTTATTCAGTTGTGTTTTCCCTTTTGAAAAGGGTGCCCATATTGCCCCTTGCCCCCTTCTGAGGCCTGTCCTTTCAGGAGGTCATTATTATACATAGCAAACAGCTCCCCAGGAGAGCGGAAGCCACAGAGGAGCCTCAGAAGTCTATCATCAAAAGAATGCCTCTCTGGAAGAATATCATGTTTGTTTTGAAAATCGACCCGCTTGGATTTCTCAGCCTGGCAGGCAAACGGTCTCTCTGCCTTGTAATTACCTACCTCCTGCCTGCTTTTGTCGGAACTCACCTTAATGATACCTAATCCTGAGAGCTTTCTGCCTTTCTTGAATGCGGAAAGAGCCGGATAAGAAGGGCCAGCACAAGATTAGTCCTGTCCATTTTTTCCTTTCGTTACTGTCTTCAGGAGGCTGCAGTGGTCTGTAGTCCGAGGCACTATGATGACCTGTGAAGACAGCAGGAGGGAAGAAAAGGTACCATATTTCCTAAGACTGACGAAAGTGAGTCAAAAGACTCAAACGGAAGAAAGGGGGTGAGGAACCCAGCTTTGTGGAACAAAGTATTTCACAGGACAAGACATTCCCACTTAAAGTGGTATGGGGCGGTATATAAGCAGAACACTATGCTTTGGTCACAAGTCTTTTGAGATCATCTAGCTCAGTGGTTCTCAACCTGGGGGTCCCCAGATGTTCCTGGACTCCAACTCCCAGATGCCTCCACCACTGACTGTGCTGGAAAGGGTTTCTGGACGTTGCAGTCCAGGAACATCTGGGGACTCACAGGTTAAGAACCACTGCTTTAAAGGATGTCTTGTTACCCTGTGCTTCTAGATCAGTGGTGCTCAACCTGTGGGTCCCCAGATGTTCCTGGACTGCAACTCCTAGAAATCCTGGCCACCTCAGCTAGCGATGAAGACTTCTGGGAGTTGCAGTCCAGGGACATGTGGGGACCCACAGGTTGAGAACCACTGGCTAGCTCACTCCCTGATCAAGGCAGGATCCATAAGACAGGGTCAACCACATTTCCCCTCTCCATGATCCATTATGGGCTGCACTGGTTTTAAAGAAACAAAAAGGCAGTTTTGTTTGTTTTCCAACATAGAAGTTCACTAGCATTTGTGGGGAATCAAATCTGGAACACACACAGTAAAGCAGAGGCGGACAAAGGACTACCAGAGGAACTCGAGGGTGGAAAAACAGCCTCTAAAACACCCACGGAAGTATCTTAACGCTACTGTAAAGCATAGGTCATGGTCCTGTTTTAGTGGGACATTATCAGTCCTAGAGGCTTCTGGGGAAAGCAGCTGATTGTCCCTTCAAGAAAACAATGCATAAACACATGATGAATGAACTCATAAATACATAAATGTATAAATAAATAAACACGCATAATAAACACACAAAAAATGAATAAAACACATGTGGCTTGCAGGCTGTAGTAGGATGATCAGCCCAAATTCCAGCATCCTTGACACTTGTTCGCCTTCCCAGGGGTTACCCTCGTCACTCAGCCTCTTGCTAGATGGAAAAGCAGCAGGGTGTTTGATAGGCTGAAAGACAGCTTGCAAGTACTTTGGTGCAGCCTGGGCTTTTGCCAAGAGGGAGAATGTGGTTTTCTGAAAGGCATAAAATTGAGTGCAATGAAATACGGGGTAAAAAAAGAGAAACATTCACACACACAGGCTGGGATCTGACTGAGCTTCTGCAGAGGGTGGGGTGGGGTTGCATCGTCCGTGCATGTGCTGTCCTTACACAAGAAGTAACCCCCTTTGATGCAAAGTCACTCTTTGGTTGCACAATGGCCACCCCCCCACCCCACCCCGTGCGAGCAACACAATCTCGCCCTGACTTCAGTGGTCAAAGCTTCTGCTCAGCAGATGCCGAATAGGGCCCAGGCCACAGCACTGCAGCTGTCAGAGTCTCTCTTTCTCCCCCCCCCCTCCCCTGGCTTCACACACAACATCACTGCCTCTGTGCTAGGTGGAGGGCTAATCATTCAGATTTGCTGAGGTTATCGAGGGGGAAGAAAATGTGACTCTTGATTTGGTCCCTCTCTTGTTCCGCTCAGGAGCTTTGCCGTTGATGCATTCTAATCAGGTTCAGAGCACTGGAAGCCCGGAGGCTAACCAAGGTTACAAGCAGGGGTGTTTGAGATAATCCTTGCCAGCTTTTTGCAAATATCAATCAGCCTTTCTCAGAAAGCTGGGGTTTTGCACTCACTCGTCATTGGCTGAGGCTTTTGTGTACTAGGCCAAACCAATCAGGAAGCCACAGAGGGTAGGAAAAAAAATCAAGACTGGGAGCCCAGTAAAACCCAACCACACTCAACCAGAATGATTTGAACCTGTCCTAAAAGCGGAACAGGATAAGGCCTGGTTAAAGGTTGGATGGAACACTCACTGCACCATATGAAGGACTTTCAGTTATGGCAAGGAAAGAATCCTTCCAGAATAGCTAGAGAAGGGCTGCCAGCCAGGGTCTCCAATACAGGGGTTGATTGGCCAATGATCTGATGTAAGGCAGCATCCAAAATTTCCCATGAAGCAGCCTCAAATCTGCTTCAAATCTGGGATAAATGTGCCTGTTTTTGACAGCCTGTATATCTATAGTTTGGGTTTCCTGGATGAGAGACCCTAAAGATATACTAGGGATCATCAAGGAACTCTTCATACCCCCAAAGACTGACTGCTGCCAGTCAGAGTTGGTTATATTGGGCTAAATGGGCCAAAGGTTCAGCTCAGAGTGGCTTTCTGCCATATGGGTTGTATTTATGGTAAATCAAATAAGTAAATAATTATAAGGTGGCTGAATTTATCTTTTCTAACCTGTGCAGAACATATAAAAGTTGCTTTGGGGTCTATAACTCCCAGAAACCCCCTGGCCAGCCAGCAGAGCGATTATGGGAGAGTGACATCAACTCTAGTTCTGAAACACATGAACACAACTAGTATGGTTGATGACCTTGAATCCACCTCCAGGCAACTGTCATTCTGGGAAGTTTGTACAGCGATAAAAACTTGGGAAATGAACAAGAAACAGAAAGGTACCCGTCAGTTCCAAAGAGGGGGAAAGAAATGGAAAGTATGATTGAAAATTAAATGAACCGGAAAAGAAGTGCCGTATCACTAGGTGGTGGGCTGAGGGGAGGAAATGAAAGGGATGTGGTATCGAGGAAGAAAAACCAAAGGATCGGAGCAGACGGAACAAAAGAACTGAGGGTGAGTTAAGAAAAACACAGCAAAATCAAAGAATAAAAAGTAGGGGGATATTCACAGGAGAGGAGGGAAATTATCATCCTTCTTCTGAATTAATGCACTTTTAGGAAGACAGTCATTCATTCATTCCTTTCCTGACCGAAAAAGTGTGTCTGGATTGAAGGTGTAGGTGTTACAATGCATGTGATTCCCTTCTATATGTAAGAAGGGAATTCTGTTGATGTGACTCAGTGTTGGGTGAATGTCATCTAGCTGCTGTTGTTTTTTAATCTAATTCATTTATATAACTTTTTGGTTGGCCTGACCAACCCAATCCTCCATGGCTCTCTCGCTTCGGGTGGCCAAACCTAGAGAGGCCCGTAAGGTAGTAACCCACAAACAGGCCTTCTCAGTGGCCGGCCCAGAGTTGTGGAACAAACTTCCCAGCGAGGTACGCCAGGCTCCCTCACTGGCAGCCTTCAAGAAAGCCCTTAAAACCTGGCTGTTCAGGGATGCCTTTGGCGATCGCTAGAATTGTACCAAGGTGTTTCTTTCTTTCTTTCTTCTTTTTATTGTCAAGTTTTATGCCTTCTGCCTAATGCCTCCTATAATTTTTTTTTACTGATGTTCTTGTTTTTAACTTTTGTGTGAACCGCCCAGAGTTCCCATCAGGAAATGGGAGCGGTATAGAAATGCAAAAATAAATAAATACATACATAAATAAATATACCTTTTTGCAAGTAATAATTTTATAACTTATTCATTTTCTAATCAGTACAGTATGTTTATTTGTCAGTATCATTTGTTGGTGCTTCTGACACAAATAAAGATGTCTGTCCGTCCGTCCGTCCATCCATCCGTCCGTCCATCCATCCATCCATCCATCCATCCATCCATCTATCCATCGGGTTTAGATCAGCACTTTCACCCTAAAATAGGACTTTGGGCAGCTTACTGTTTGTGGAGGGGGAGAATGACAGAGAAACTCAGTCAAAGCACAAAAGGAGATTAACTATTAAGCCAGAATTAAATTAAAACCACAGTCTAAGCAATTAAAAACACAGTTCAAACCAAATAAACTAAAAACAAGAAGACTGTCCTTAGCAGGAGGGGAATGACCACAAACTGGGATGCATAAAACAGCCGACAAGCGTTGCTAGTTAATTGGCGTTTCTAAGTAATGCTTTACAAGGCACACCTTGGTCTGCTTTGCCCTGACTATAACATATGGTGAAGGGAAGGCTGCAAAATGGGAGTTGCACGTATCCAACCTATGGGGTGAGGGAACAGAGGGAGAGAATTATAGCTGTAAGGAAGAAAAAACAAATCTGTAAGTACATTCCACTGGAGGGAGGGGGGAGGATGAAATGTATGTGTGTCCTAAGCAGCTTTCTGTACTTTTTCCACAGAGGCAAAAAAAAAGTATTATTTCTGAGTGGTGGTTTTCTATGCCATTGCCTTGGCCTGTCAAAAGAGGATCTTTCTTTGTTCACAAGTAAAGCCTGCTGGAGCAGAGCCCTGGGTGCAGGACATCTAAATATTTCATCCCATGCATGTTTTATGCCCCAACAATTACGGCCACATTTAAGGCAGAGGTAGGAACAGAACTTCAGCGATTAATGCATTAGTTTACCAGGCCATTTTAAGGGAATGAAATTCGGTGTGCCTTTTTTGTCTTTTTGTTACAGCAAATATTAAAAAGAAAGAGGCTTTGGGGGAACCGTCATGCATGGTTTAGTTAACTCTTTCAGACCGTAAGCGAGGCAGTATTGGAGCACCTTAAGAGTTTTACTCAGGGTCCCTCCTCCATTCCATTGTAGTTCTTCATAAGGTAATCAGTTCTGCTGGAATGTTTTTAACTTACTGGCTGAACTCCAGTAATAACATGCACATAGATTAAGCCCATCAATGGAATTTACAGGGGATTTGACTTACCAAATTCACAATGATTCAATAGAAGATCAGTGAAATAAAAGAAAAAAATGTGGAAAAAAGCAGGTATGAAAGCGGTTGTCTCTCAGTACCCAATGGCAGAGCTGGGAATTTTTGGCCAGAATAGATGTAACAGGAAGCCTTCTTTCAATTCACTCATCTGCTTCATTTTTTAAGAAAGAGGCATTAAAAAAATCAGCTGATCAAAGTAAAAGAAGTCAAGGAATAGGAAGAATGCAAGGAAATTTCTACTCTTCTCAACACCATTTGGTGTAAGGTGCAGGCCCTGGAAGACTTCCTTGTTGGACTACAGTTCTCAGAATTACACAGTGTAACCTTGGCAGTCATTATAGTGATGGGGGGAGGGGTGCTGAGAATTATAATACCAAAAAGTAACTATTTCATGCTCTTAGAAAACTATAAATCCCATTTCCCACGTGAAGGTAAATAAATCCCAATTTGTTTAAAGGGAATGACCGTGTTACTTCTAATGTGGCAGAAATGAACCAGAGATCTGCAATATATGCATCATTTATTAGATTAAAATTTCAATCCTTGATCCACTCGCCTGCAAGAAAGAGCAGAAACAGGCCGCCTAGATTGCTCGTGGCTGAAAGCTCATAACTGCCTTAAAGCATCTGAGCCAGTGGATCTCAACCTGTGGGTCCCCAGATGTTCCTTAGACTGCACCTCCCAGAAACCCCTTCCAGCACAGTGAGTGGTGGAGGCTTCTGGGAGTGGCAGTCCAGGAACATTTGGGGACCCATAGGTTGAGAATCACTGATCTAAGTGCACAGCAGGAGCTCTTAAGCATGGGACCACATTTAAGTGTAACATCTCAAAAACACAAGAGTCTCTCAATGAGGTCCCTCCAACACTTGCAGTGTCTTCAGCTCGCCCTCCTAGCTCTCTTGAATGGTTGTTTCTATGGAGGTCTCCTCGTTAAACTTTCAAGGCCTTAATTCCGAGAATGAAAAGCTATAGGATTTCAGTGTACACACTCAACGAGATACTTATACCTTGCCCCTGTTTTCTACTACTGTGCGTTAGGGTGTCTTTCCCCACAACCTTTTTGGGACATCCTACACGCCTGAGACATCCTTTCACTCATCGAATGAGGGAAACTAATCCTTCTGGACCTAGCTCTTCTTCCAGTGCAGAGACGATAGGGTTCTCTACTATAATTAAAATGCAAGACTCTTCCTTTCAGTAATTGCCAGGAAAGCAGAATGACAACTGTGTGCGTCTCTTTGTAATGTAATCTGCCCAGCGGGTAGCGTAACCAAAGTTTGGAGTGCAATAAGGTATCACTGTATCGGTGAATCACAAGCAAATCCAGGATGGCATTTGGTCTAGAGAGTTCAACCCCCTGATATAGGCAGGAATCCAAATCAAACCAGATTTATTTATTTATTTGTTTATTATTACATTTCTATACCGCCCAATCTTCCGAAGCGGGACTCTGGGCAGTGTACACTAAAACCAGACAACGGCAAACAAACATAAAAACCCGAGACAGACTACCATTAAAAAATAGGGGGGGGGGTACAAAACCCTCCACAGGGATGGTGTGGACAGCAACAGAAGAAAAAGAAAAAGAAAAAGAAATAAATTAAATAGAAAGGTCGCCAAATGCCTCCCTAAAAAGGTATGTTTTCAGTGCCTTTTTAAAGGCAGGCAGGGACTGTGCAAGGCGCAACTCACTAGGGAGCTGATTCCACAGCGTAGGGCCCACCACAGAGAAGGTGCGGTTACGCGTAAGCGATTTCCGCATCTCCCTGGGTGTGGCCACCCTAAGTGAGCGTGCCTGCACCATCCTCGTGGGCCTGGTCCCAGTTGACCTCTGAGAGATACACTCCGACAGGTACTGTGGTCCCAAGCCGTGGAGGGCTTTGAAAATCAAAACCAAGACCTTGAACCTTATCCGGAGGGCAACGGGTAGCCAATGCAGGTGAGCCAGAACTGGGGTGATGTGTTTGAATCTTTAAGCGCCCACCACCAGCCTGTCCGCCGTTGGAGCCTCCGGACAAGGGTCAAGGGCAACCCCACGTAGAGGCCATTGCAATAGTTGATCCTCAACATCACGAAGGCCTGCACGACTGTCCTCAGGGACAGGTGGTTGTCCAATTTATTTATTTTATGTACAGAATATTTTAGCCACCCCATTAACAAGCGGTCCCTTAATTTACTCTTAAACGCCTCCAGTGTTGAGGTGTTTACCACCTCCTGAGGTCATGGATTCCATAGTCGTATTGCTCTAACAATTCAGAAGTTTTTCCACCCTGATATTCAGCCTCAACCTGGCTTCATGTAGCTTGAGAGAGGATTATGACCTGTCCTGCACTCTGGAATGACAGAGAACAGATCCACCCCCTCCTCTGTATCACAGCCTTTCAAGTATTTGAAGGAATGAATTCTTTATTGTAGTCAGTGACCAAATCCAAAATACATATCTATAAATAGTACCAGTTACAGCAAAACAAGGAAGAACAAGGGAGGGGGAATACCATATAAATTGAGCCAGCCTAAATTGTGGGTGAGCTGCCTAGATGCCCTAAGCACATCCGATCTCACCTGATTACGGAAGCTAAGCAGGGTCGGCCCTGGTTAGTACTTGGATGGGAGACCACCAGGGAATACCAGGTGCTGAAGGAACTGGTAAGCCACTCCAGTACTCCTGCCAAGAAAACTCTATGGACGTGGGGTCACAAAGAGTCGGTCACGACTGTAAGGACACAACACACACAAATTGTGGGTGCTTGAGCAATTGTTGAAACCTTCTGAGTACGAATTATAATTGCCGCCGGCCCGCCGCACAGAATTTAGCTGCATTAGACACCATGCTTGACATAGGACATTCTACAGTGTACAGTGGACTCAGAATCCAGAAACAGGAGGTGGGGTGGGGTGGGGTGTTTGACCACACAGAGAAATAGATCACAAGTTGGATTGCTTGTGGAGTGCTCCAGTGCAATCTGTTTGATTGTGATTACATGAGAGGAAATTCACTCCTGCCTGACCTTTACTCATGCTCAAGCTGGACCTTTTTGGTACCACTGTAGGGCTTCTACTTTGGGGGTGGAATAGGGTGGAGTGATTCCTCAGAAGGCTTTCTTTAAGAGAGATTGTCCCCATTAAAGCACAACCAGAGTTGTGCCTCTCTGCAGCTGTCTGATCACACCCTAAGTCTTCTGGGTGGAAGGCATGCTGTGTGCGTCTAAGGAGCATTCACTGTATTTTCCTGATTGAGCTCACCAGATTTCTGAGTCTTGCCAGAGGACATATGTTCACAGCATGTTTGAGGGGCATGACAAAGCTGAAACTAAGCAGGTTTAGGAGGGGTTGATGCTTGGAAGGGAGATGAGCGTAGGATCTCTGCAGACGCTGCCTTGAGACACAACAGGAGGAGAAGGGGAATAAAAATGTATGAAAACTTCTAAAATGAATTAAGACTTATATACAGCTTTCTGTGATTTTCCCCATCACTCTGGGCGCTTTTACACAACCCCTAAAATCAGAGGTAAAGGGCTCCCAGATCTGGAGCTTAAAAATGTGTTCCCACCAGCTCCATACTTTTAAAAAAATTAAGTACGACCACGCCCACCTAAGCGCGTCCCAGCGCATTTTCCAAGTACCTGGTCTCCAACGGTGAAAAATTTCTGATGCGGATTGCAAAGCAGTGAGTGTTGGGCTGTCCTCGCCTTCTGTTTGTTTGTTTTTTGCCCCCGCCCCTTTAAGAGACCGGAATGCTTCCCGGGGCAGCTTCTGATGGCAGAGCGGAGGTGAGCCTGCATTCTTTTCTCCCTTTTTTTTCTCCCTCCCCTCACGCAGACAGGAGCAAAGGAGTGCGGAGGGGTGGGAACACAGCAAGAAGAGCAAACCCCCAAGATCTCTGGTCCGAATTTAAGTTGCCAGCGGATCATAGGGGTCGTGTAAAAGCGCCCTGTTGCCATTCAATAGGCTCATTCCTACTCTGGTCCTTCCCTGCCAGCCTTTATCCTAAAGTTTTTGTACTTCCTCAAATGTGCTGCATTCTACCATGTCTGTGGATAGCATCCCCCCTCCCCTCCATATGTATAGGATGCTAAATATGACAACAGAGTTTCTGCAGCGGAGGTAAAAAAATAATTACTTAGGAGGAATCAATGGTGGCCATTCTGCCAGAAGCACTATTGGATTTGTAGTCCAAAAATATTTATTTTTCCTCATCTCTGGGCATTCTGGACAGTCAGCCATCCGGTCTATAAGCCATGACCTCTCCTCTGTCCTTCCACTCTTCCATTAATTTGTCTAATCCTCTTTTCAGGCTATCGAAAGGTCAGGAGACACATGGCATTAATTATGTCCCCTCTTTTCTTGTTTCCCTTCCCCATCTGGCATGGATCAGGACCAGTGCCTGCAAGGAGGACAGATTTAATCCTCCTACCCCAGCACAGAAGCGAACGGAAGGTCCAGGGCTGCACAGCACATACAAACCGGAAGGTGGCCTGGGGCATAGAAGAACGTTCTGGTTTAAGAATTTAAGCCAATGGCTTGCAGTGGGCACAGTTTCTGAATTTAGAATAGCTTTACTTAAAAACCCGATTATGCTACTGATTGCCAATGTTCTATGAGGACATGGCACTTAAAGAAAGAAAGAAATATCTATGGATCAGATTTGCATTACTAAACTTGATTGACTATGAAAAATAATAGCTGAGGATTGACACCTGTGATATTATTAGGGAAGAATGCAGAAAGATAATTCCTCTACTCAAAAAAAAAAAGAAAGAAATAATCTAGGTGGATAATGCAGGGAACACTTAAAATTGTAAATCAGGGGTCATTGTAAATCAGGGGTGTCCAAACTTCAGCCCTCCAGATGTTTTTGGACCACAACTCCCAGAATTCCAAGCCAGTATTGACAATGACAAAGGACTGTGGGCGTTGTGGTCTAAAACATCTGGAGGGGCAAAGTTTGGACACCACTGGTGTAAATTGGTGTTTTTAAAAAGAAAGAGGTATGGAAATTCTCACCTACGGCTGAAGTTTAGCAGTGTGTGGTTTGCAAGAAGTGTAGCTCACCTGGAAGGAAGACATACCAACCAACATAAAAAGGCGGGAGAGGGGAGGGACAAGACCAATTAGCATGCAAGTGGATCTGCTAATTTGCATGTACAAATGCAAAAGGAGAAATGATGCTGTAATGTAAGCAGCACGGCAGCCCACGGCATTTGTGTAGGAAAGCCACCGTATCCTGTGTGGCTGCTGAATCGATTGTCGATGAAGGCGCTTGAAATGAATATCCAGCATGCCTCCAGATAGGGGATGGTATTTTGTATAACATCCTACAAGCAACAGCTTCTTATTTGTTGCTTGTTTCTGGCTAGTGATGGCTTTTGTTCCTTCACGGTTCTCTCAGCTTAAGTGATGGAAGACAGCCAAGGGAGTAATCCTGTCCCGTTTCCCAGCAAAATGCCAATTGCATTGACAAAGAGCCCCACTGGTGTTCTCAATGACACTCTCCATCATTGGACTAAGGGAGATGCTCTTTCTAGGTAGGGCAGGCGGTGTGGGAAGCTGTTACGTCCCCTGCATGAAATGAACAGGACAGCAAAGATGACAGCAAACCATGCAGATCGTATGTAAAACAGTAAGTGAATGAATGAATGAACAAACAAATGAACAAATGAATGGTGCCACCTATTACTTTCATTAGTAAGCTCTGGCGAGCTTCCGCTCCTAACCATGAATCAACCACACATGCATAAGCCCCTTTTATCCCTCTCCACTTCTTTGCAGACGCTGATATATTTATTTGATGGACTGTCTGACTAACTGATTGATTCGTTGTTGAGTCTCTGTCTGTCTTCGTTCCAAGTGGATTTAGGAGCAAATACAAGGGAATGCAATTAAAATGCACCAGGAATTTTAAAAAAAAATCAGAAAAGCCTAATGCTATGAAAATATATATATGCAACAATAAAAGCAAAGGCCTAAGCATGGACTAGACAGCACACAATTATGAAGTCAACTGGGTGTTGTCAAATCAGTTCTGACTCACGGACAGACCTTTTCCAGGGTTTTATTTTATATCCTGCTGCCTAGTCATTTAAAAGCCCTCCTTTTTGCAATGAGCCAAGCCAAAGTCTTGCTTGAATACAAAAGTCTTTGCCGAATGCCAGCAAAACAATGGGAAGGCATTTTCCCCTAGCCTAGATATATAGACTGACTACCTTTATATAATTTCTAAATTCCAACATACATGGTCATATTCCAGAATTGAGGGACAACTTCTCATTTGATCCAAGTTCTTCTTTAGTCGGTTACTTCATGTTCATTTTGTCTCTGTTTGTGTCGCACTTAGGAGCAGTACAAAAAAGTTACTTCACGTCCGTCGCGGAACTAATGAAATTTGTCTCGCCCATGCCCCCGGAATGGGTGCTAAGCGTGACAGTGCTGTACCTGGTACTGGGGTAGGGTTTTCCCTTGTCACTCTTTGTTCCTGCTTTCTGTTCCGAGACAAGACACCATGTAGTAACGACTGTCACGCAACAATACATTCGTTTCCCTCAGAAAACTGTGTCTGGGTGTTTGGTTGTTTTTTTTATTTGACTCTGCTGCATTGGCGTACGAAACCCTGATCACCAGTAATTCAAAATATCAAACAAGGTTGTTTTTTTTAAGCCCAAAGGAAAAAGGAAGCTAGACAAGTGCTGTGTTTGTCACTGTACAAGACTGTGAGGTAACACTTGTCACGAGACAAGGTATCACGACCATGGGAACACTGAAACAGGGACAAAACCACGTGATTGTGAGCAACGCTGTCATGGTCCAACATTAGTTGCGGAACAAAGAAGGACGTGAAGTAAGCACCTTAGTGGCACCACACCTGCTGGGGCCCAGAACTGAGCAATGGACAAAAATCACAACCGTTTGTAGGTTTTACAAGTCCTGCAACCCTCCCTGCCTTTACATAACTTCTCCTCAGCCAGCAGAGTGTCTGCTGTAGGAGCCTGTGCCTGCCTCTGGCCATGCATATTAACCACAGAATAAAACATTAATGTTTGTCAGCCCTGGGTTGTTCTAGATGGCTGTTGCCAGAGCTGGCCACCCACCCATTAATTCCCCTTTCCCATTTCCCCACTTGTCCTGTTCTCATTTGGTTGATGAATTGTGAAAACAGTAGCTACGCTTCACTGAAATCCTTTCATACAGTGACAGAGTGCAAGGGCAGGGACCATCAAGGGGAAATTCCCATGCGGTCCATTAATATTTTCTGTGTGGAAACTACAACGATATACTTATAAAACAGCAAGCATTTGGACGTTACTGCCATGGTTTTTCTGGACTTCTTGTTCTTCAGTGAAAGAGTCTTGTGTAGAGGTGAGTGTTGAAGAGTTTTGAATTCCTGGTTAAAATTCCTTTAGCTGTGAAGCAGAAGGACAGAGACCCACAGAGGAGAACATCTTCAAGTTCCCAGACAGTCCAGCCCAGTGGTTCTCAACCTGTGGGTCTCCAGATGTTCCTGGACTGCAACTCCCAGAAACCCCTTCCAGCACAGTGAGTGGTGGAGGCTTCTGGGAGTTGCAGTCCAGGAACATCTGGGGACGCAGAGGTTGAGAACCACTGGTCCAGCCCTTTCTCATTAACTGGCACTTACTGTCTCAATAACTCACTCTGAGATATTAGTAAGAGGAAGGATAAAAAAGTTCCATTACTTACCGCTGGGAACAGCAATCAGAAAAATAATAAACAAGTGGCTTCAAGAGATAGATGAGAGACCTCTCAGCATAAAGGGTGGGGCTTTCTTTAAATTCAGAGATAGGAAGGAATGATTGGTTAGTGGTGGATAGACTGAGAGTGATCCCAGTCCAGAAAGGTCCCTGCCAGCCAAACAGGCAACATGCAAGATTGTAAAACACTCCAACAAATAGAACTAAGGCTGGGACCTGGGCAATTCCAGTAATCACTTGGTGATGAACCTCACAGAGTGACCTAATCATTCTTTTCCCCTCGCTCTGGCCTACATTACAGGGCAGTTGTGTGGGTAACACAGCAAAGATGCCAACTTGAGTTTCTTGCAGGAAGTGTGGGTTTAAATACTTATTTTAAAAAGAAGACTAAACATGATCTGAATATATCTATTTCAGCCCATGCTAGTTCGAGACGCTGGGAGAAGTAGTAAAAACCAAACAAAAACAAAAACAAAAAACATTTTTACTTGAATTTTATATTTGGCCCACGTGCTTTATAACTTCTTTTTTTAAAAGAATGAGACCCGTTGATTCCTACAAGGCACATATAGGATTATGTTTAGGATTACATAGTCCATCATTTAACTGTTTGTCCCTTTTAAACATTTGCCGTTTAGGCTGGGGACTTAGGCACATTTCATCAAGACATTGGAATCCGGCTTTTTGTACGAACCCGGCATCCGACAGAGGCAGACCGTTCTCACCAGCCCATGGCAGGGGCAAGTTTCATAGTTGGGTTCTGATCCCCAGAAAACCCCTGCCGGCTGGGCCGGAAAAATAAACGGCATTAAGCACCGACAGAAGAGTGGAATCTAGTTTCTTGGGAGAGGTGACAGCCTTAAAAGGCGGGGGCAGAGCATAGACCCTGGGCAGGAGGAACATCCCCCGTCCCTAATCCTGCAAATCAAACCCAATAATCTTCTTATCCATTCAGTAGATCTATTCCCAACGAGCCTGTCCCTCCCCTCCCCCCTGCTTCAGCCCCACCACCCCACAGCTGCTGCAGCAACCTGATATCAAACTCCAGATGTGAACTGTTTGGCTAATACTCTACTCTACTCCCAACACACACCCACACACACACCCAGAGGGTTTTATAATAAAGAACGAGGCAGGGTACAGTTGCCTCCAGCGATTACATAAACGAGACAGGGAACCTTCACTGAGCAACTTTGCGGAGAAGGCAGCCCCCATATTTGCCGGGTACGTCCATACACAGAAGGGGGATCTGCATTTGTCGGAAGCCGCATGCATAAATTTCCCAAGCTTTTCAAGCTGGCACCACAGTCTCTGAAATGCCACGTGCCAATCTTCTTAACTCCCCGCTGAAGAGTTTTATGGAGGTCCAAAGCCTGCATATTTTTGAGCATTTGCAGCTGATCCTGGTAAAGGTGTCACCCACCTGTAGGATTTGGAGTTTTGTCTCTTGCCTGGCAATTACTGATTGATTGATTTAAAATATTTCTACCCTGCCTTTCTCCTGAAAAAGACCCAAGGTGGCTCACATGATCTAAAACAAGCTTTAAAGCTTTAAAACATTACATATGCAATATTAAAAAAAAACAATTAAACAAGTATTATGTTAAGGTGGCAACTGAGATCAATATTAAAACACATTGGGGGGAAGCACAACTGTGCATTGAAAATGGGCACTGTGGTTGTTCAAGCTTGTTGCAATTTTAAAGATTTACAGGGTGGACGTTTGCTTTTTGTGAAGTGTTCTTGACCTCCTAGTGAGGGTGAAGGCATGCATCCTAATCCCAGATTTATTGGCATCCGTCAGTTGCAAAGGCATCCTGTTTTGGATCAGAGAGACTTCCGGCTTTTATTTCTCTGGTTTTGAAGATCAAGGGTGGTGGGTACGAAGCTCTGCAAAGACTCGGCTTGACTACCAATGATGTCTAAATTGAGACTTTATAGGGGCTGAGCACGAAAGGAACTCGTTCCACACAATCAGTTCCTTGCCCTAGATACTCTAGTCTAGCGGAGGAAATCCAGGGAATGCATTGGATCTTTGGATAAGGGACAAGAACAGTTCGGAGAGTAAGAACAGACAAAAGAAAATGTTTTTTTCACCCAACGTGTTGATATTCTGTGGAACTCCCTGCCACAGGAGGTGGTGATAGCATCTGGCCTGCATGCCTTCAAAAGGGGATTGGACAGATTCCTGGAGGAAAAGTCTATCACGGGTTACAAACCATGATGGAGATATGTCATCTCCAGGCTTAAAACCGGGGTACTTCAAGGGCCAGATGCAGGGGAGTGGTATCAGGAGACAGAGATCTAGTCTCGTGCACTCCCAGTCGCATTTGGTGGGGCCACTGTGAGATACAGGAAGCTGGACTAGATGGGCCTTGGCCTGATACAGCATAGATCTTCTTATGTTCTTATGGAGCCACTAGGTGGAACCAGGTGTGGACTCCTTGTAAGGCAGCTGCTGATATCCCCGTCACACCTTCCCATGTGGACCCATGTCTGTTTTGGAGAGCACAAGTCTGGAATCGACAGTTACAAAACACCATGGGAGAGATTACAGATGAAGATTACAGGAGCCGGCTAGGGAACTGTGGTGAGCAGATGCTGTGACACCTGCAACTCTGCTAATATCTGAACATGCCATCATTGGCCCTAGCGTGGCATTCAGCTCAGCTGTCCCTAGCGGATCATTTCACTCCATGGTTGGTAATCTGGTTTTGGGTTTGTTTTTGTTCTTTGTTTTTTTAGAGCAGGAGGAAGTTGAAAGGTTGACGCCACAGCCGAGGTAAGCTTCCTCAAAACCGTCCTGCGCATGCACATATTTTTTTTAATACGCACACAGGGAGACAGAGAAGGAGAGGGACCATGTTCCCATCTGCCCGTTATGATCTCACACGTTCACACCCACACAGCCTAAGAAGAGGATAATTACAATTATTTGGCCTGAACACCAATTCCACAAGAGGACATCAGCTCACTTAACACAGCCTTTCGTTTGCTTTTTTCCCCGTTTGCTGCTATCAAATTCTCCGCTTTGTTGTGTTAGAGTTCTATTTTTTGTTTCAGACTACAAGACTTCACACACACACACACACACACACACACACACACACACACACACACAC
>JAHTLZ010000213.1:5192689-5204308 GCA_023846285.1 Phrynocephalus versicolor | reverse complement strand
TATTATTATTATTATTATTATTATTATTATTATTATTATTATTATTAAATCCAGAGACTGTGAATCCCATAATCCTCCATTCAGTGAGTTGCACCTCCTTTTTATGGAGTGTGGAGGCTACAAAATCCCGTAATCCTCCATTTGGTGAATTGCACCCCCATTTTTAGAATGGTGGGGCTACAGATTCTATAATCTTCCATTCTGTGAGTTGCTCCTGAGAGAGAGATGCTTACAGATACCTAAAGGGGACTTATTTGTGGGAACGACATTTTTGTAGCCCTCCAAAATCCAAAAATCCCATGCCTACCATCACTTCTAAACAAAAGTGTATCTGGCAAGGGAACTTAGATCCTCTGTTAGTACCCTAACATGTTTTTCTAGGTTCTTCCCTCCGTTCCATCCGGAGCCTTCCATCTGGCATTTGAGGTCCAGCTTGAACGTGGCAACTTCTAATCCCATGCAGTCATGCAGATGGACAAGGCACGCAGGCCAAAGGGAGCCCTCTTGCTTCACTTTCCATGACGGAGGCCTCTTTCTGGGTCAGGATCCAACATGCTTAATTGGAAGCTTTCAAAGCTGTCACAACACAGAAGGCAATTGACATGGTGTCCATGCATTGGAATAATGAGCCAAAGACCTTCTTGGCAGCTAGTGGGGAGTGAGTTCTTGAGGGCAGGGGGACCAGAGAGGTTTAGAAGATTATGGATAATGTGCAGAAAGCTGCCAAAAAGGTGTGTGGGGTTCCCCCCCCCTCTCGTAATCCTCAAACTTGGGGTTTTCCTAATAGGATTCATGGTTACCAGATACAAAAAGGAGGGAGAAACTGTTAAGTGATATAAATAAATAGTAGAGATGGGCACAAAACGAACAATTTTTGTTTCCATTTTTGTTTTTTCATTTCGTTAGGTAATGAAATGACAAATGAATTTTGTCTTTAAAATGAAACGAAACAAACAGGAACACCAGAAATGTTGTCGTGTGTTTCGTTTCCGTTACTGCAATATGAGTGAATTGCTTAAAATCCTTTTTAAAAAAAATCACAAAAATTGAAATAAATGGTAATGAAATGGTAACAAAATGAACAAAAACGAAAACGAATTTTTTGCAAAAATTCATGAAAAACGGAAATGAACCGAAACGGACCCTCCAAATGACAAACGACAAACGAAATGCCATTTTTTTTATTCGTGCCCATCTCTAATAAATAGAGATGGAGGATGGACTACATCTGCCAGTAGACCCAGTGGCCATAGTAGGTAGGGGATTCTCTTGGAATTTTTGCAACTTCTCATGCTGCTTGTCGCAGGTGTGGCTAGGAGGGTCCTTTCTGGCTTTGGATGACTGTCAATTTATCCAGCACTAACCAATAGTTCCCATGTCCCTCTGGGTGCAAAAGAAAGCCCTGCCTTTCTGCTTTGCGTATCTCCCTCTTCCTTTTTGTCTGTTGAAGTCTGTTACTGAAAGCAGTCATGGTTGTCAGTTAGGCGTTTTATCTGTTCAATGGTAAGTAATAAAACGTTTTATTCTTTCTCCTAGTAATGTCTCAGAATGAGTTATTGAGACTCTAAGTGCCAGTTGATGAAAAAAGGGGGGGATAGACTAATCTGGGAAGCTATTTTTCCTCCTGTGTCAACTCCAGCACTTCTGCTGTGCAGCAAGAGGAATTTAGCCAAAAATTCAAAACCCTGCAACAGATTCTAGAATGCTATAATCTCCCAAAGGAACTCATTCAACCTTATTAAATTACAGTATTATACAATCATAGTTGGAAGGGGTTTTAGGGCCATCAAGTCCAATTTGCTGACCCGTCCCTCTTCCAAGGACTTGTGACAACTGAAGAAAGAAAGGGAGAGAAAAAAGTTTAAACAACGATCAAATAAACATGTTTCCAAGGTCCGCAGTTTAGAATTCAAAAGATGGAGCAGGCAGCCAAAGAAACTGAGGAGGGAATGGTCCAGTCTAAACATTGCAATGAAACTGAATGGGATATAGACCAAAGCCTGTAATAATGTGTGCAGTCCATAAGGTAGACAAGGATTGCTTGAAGAAAAGGATCTTGCTGGCTTTTATGCATGCAACCTAGAAAGCCATATCTTAACTCTGGGTAAAACTGATGTGGGGCGTGGTGGATCAGCGGGTTAGAGCACTGAAAAATGTTGGCTACAAAGTTGGCAGCTCAGCAGTTCAAATCCTGGGTGCCACGCAGCGGAGTGAGCTCCGGCTGTTAACCCCAGCCCCTGCCAACCTAGCAGTTCGAAAACATGTAAATGCAAGTAAATAAATAAGTACCGCCATAAAAAGCGGTAAGGTAAAACAGTCTTTCCTTGCAGCCATGCCGGCCACATGGCCACAGACTTGCACAACACTGGCTCTTTGGCTTGAATACGGAGATGAGCACCGCCCCTGGAGTCAGATACAACTAGCACACATGTGCGGGGAGGGTGAACCTTTTCCTTTTACCTTTTAAAACCTTTTAAGCTGAGTCTAGAGGACTGACTTTTAGGCATTCCAACTTTGGTGGAGGGCTGAGTCTAGGTAAACTTGGTGATCCTTTCTACATCCCCACTGCTGGTGATTCTACATTTCCATGATAATAACATGTAGGGTGACCATCCAATGACCTTCTGGCCCATGAGAGGCCACCAAATCCTCTCTTTCGCTGTACTTGCTGAGAAATGTGTTCCTGCATACAAGGTGAGGTCACGGAGAGGACAAGGCATACAGAAGCCCTACCCAACTACAATTCTATACTTTGCCCCAGGGAGAAGAGGCAATTTTTGTCGGGACACTTTCCAATGGCCACAACTTTTGGGATTTGTCATCGTGAGCCAACAAATGTTTGCCTTGTTGGGAGGTATAAACACAATTGTTTATTGTAGATAAAAAGGTTAAGGTTCCCCCTGCACATGCATGCTAGTCGTGTCCGACTCTAGGGGCGGTGCTCATCTGGGTATTCAAGCCACAGAGCCAGTGTTGTGCAAGCCCATGGCCACGTGGCCAGCATGGCTGCAAGGAAATACTGTTTTACCTTCCCACTTTTTACAGTGGTACCACCTATTTCTCTACTTGCATTTTTACATGCTTTCGAACTGCTAGGCTGGCAGGAGCTGGGGTCATCAGCGGGAGCTCACTCTGCTGTGTGGCACCCGGGGATTCGAACTGCCAAGCTGCCGACTTTGCAGCCGACAGTTTTCGGAAGCCTTAGTCCACTGAACCACAAGTTAATGTGCAATATTCAAGTTAAGAAGGGGTTGACTAGCAGGTGCATTCAGAATGAAGAACTGTTCCCTCTCCTGAGGATGTAGCAGTTTCCAGCTTTTCATCTGACAATCTGAGAAAATCCCATCTGCAGGTGTTATGACTTTCTGGAGTGGCAGTGCAACAGTAGCTTGCTCATAATCAAAGTCATAAATCCACTAAAGGCACACGTGGAATTCATCCGTTCAGTAGCCCAGTTATTAAGACAGGGAGGGCCTTCTAATTTCTGGAAGCCTTCAGAAAAACCTGAAGATACAGGACAACAATTGTCTCCCGTTGGCCTCAGCCATCCCAAACATATTTTGGATGCTGCCGCACTGCACGGTACTTTGCCGCTTGTGTGCATGCAATAACAGAGAAGTGTGCTATGGGAAAAGATGCCGGCAGCTGCACATTCAGGAATTTAATTTCTACAGAGGGAGATGAACCCAAACTTGGAAACGTTTATTTGTTTCTAGACTTGACCCCCTCACCCAGAAACCGGAAAACCTGAGAGTGAGAAGGTGATCAGCTCGTGCTAACAGAGCTTCAGAAGGTATCAACAAAAGTGGAAGAGAGTGGCTTACCAAGGAAGGACCTCAACATGTGGCAGAATATTTGCAGAATTTGAAGCATGGTTGCAGAATTTGCAGAATACTTGCAGGACCTCAGGAACATTTGCAGAATATTTGGAAAAAGAGTGTATGTGTAGGGGGTGGTGGTCTTCTAATGCTACATTGACATTTGATTCTTCTAACCCCCATTTTGCCATCCTTTGGGAAAACGTAGATAGTGGGTATTTGCACCAGAGTGTTGAAAAGATAAACTATGCTGCCCAGGGAACTGCAGTTTTTTTTCCTTTAAAAAAAGACATTTTCCAATCTATAATGTGCACCGACTCAGGTTGGCTCAGTTCATTAGTGTGGCGGAAAAGAAAGCCCTGCATTATGGAGGCATATTGCTCAGAATTCGAGCTAAATAACCACACCATTTCCTCAAACACTCCATCTCATTTTTCCCTGGTCTTTCATTCTATCGCCAGCACCAGCAGCACCACTACCATGCTTAGTCCTCATTGGAACAATATAGTGGGATTTTTCTCTATATTTCCCCCCTCCAAAATATTTGTCCTCCAGAAAAATCTTTTTGTGTTGGTTCCATCCCTTTGGCAACGTGACACCAATCCTATGATGTTGCAAAATAAAAGGACTACAGTAGGACCCCGGTATCCACTGGGGATTGGTTCCAGGCCTTCCCGTGGATAATGAAAAACCTGGATAAGAGAGAATGCCTGCTCACCCACCCCCAAACTGCTGTTTCCTGGCAGTTGCTTACTTTATGACTGCTGTTTTGACAGTAGCTTGCTTTATGGCCTCTGTTTGTGACAGTAGCTTACTTTACAGATGCTGTTTGTGACATCTTGCTTTACAGCTTGCTTTGTGGCTCCTGAATTATTTAATTTTTTTCCTCTCCCAACCATGGATAACTGAATCCGTGGATAATGAATCAGTGGATACGGGGGGGGGGGTCCTATTGTATTTCCCTATCCTTAGAGAAAAGACTAAGGATGTTTTATAGACCAGTTGTTCTCATCTTTGGTCCTCCATATATTTTAGACCCAACTCTGAGAATCTCTGCCTATTGGTCAGGTTTGCTGGACCTCCAAGAGTTGAAGACCAAAACATCTGCAGAACAGATGTTCAAGAATCAGTGGTATGGAGCAGTGCTATGAACCGTGGATTCCCAGATGTTCTGTGACTAAAACTCCCCAAAGTCTTCACCACTAGATGTGTTGGCCAGGATTTGGAGGAGTTGACATGCAAGAACATCTGGAGAGTCAAGTTTGGGAAGCAGTGAGATAGAGAACGGTCAGCTCTGTAAGTAACATATACTTCCCACTAGTACTCCTTGAGAGTTGGCGAGACAGGTAAATAAAATTAAATCAACAGACATCTTTGTGGCACAGATATAATCTCAGGGTCCCTAATGAATTTGGCTTTCTTTCTTTCTCCCCTCCTCCTCTTTCAAACATTTTTTGGGCAGTTACCCTCGCATGAATAAACAGAAAATTCCTAAACCCATTCTAAATTTAGATAAGTGGAGATGTTTCCCCTGAATGTGCCTTTAAAAGGAAAGGAATCAAGAATGTGTTACCAGCAAATGTTGTTTAAGCAGTATATATGTGTTCAGTGATAAAGCTTGGCTGAGTACTCTGGGGCAGACAAAATGCACCTGGCATGACACTTATAGTTCTGCTCAAAGAAGCAGTAGGAGATCAGACTTGGCTATAACTCAAGATACCGTGTCTCACATTTTATAGATCAACTGTCTAGAGCAATTACACAACTTGAGTTTATGTATGCTCCTTTTTAATTTCATTTTCCATTTCTTTGATGGCCGGCCATGACATTTCCAATGGGTAGCAAAGGCTATCCAAATACTACCATGGATGGCTGACACTTTTTGCTGTTCCTCATCCTAGCATACAGTAGATCAAGGAGCAGTCCACATCTAGCAGGGCTTTCTCCGTGGTGGCACCTTTGGTGTGGAACTCCTTTTAAGTAAAGACCTGGTTGCCCCTCAAAGTTTTGTCTTTAATGAGCTGGCTCAAGGCATGTCTCTTTGTATTTTGCATAAGAACTTTAGAGGAATAAGCAAGCATCTCACTGCTCTTTGACTGATGGCTGGATACCTCAGCAGTTAGAGCAAAGCAAAGTGTTCTGTTTATATACCACCCCATACCACTTCAAGTAGTCTCTGGGAGGTTTACAGTTTTTAATTACAGGATGCAGGCTACACATTGCCCCCCCCCCAGCAAGTTGGGTACTCATTTTACCGACCTCAGAAGGATGGAAGGCTGAGTCAACCATGAGTCTGCTACCTGGGATTGAACCCCAGGTCGTGAGCACAGTTTTACCGGCAGTACAGGCATTTAACCACTGCGCCACGAGGCTCCTGCAGACATTGGGAGTCTGATTTCCCACAGTGCATCCCTAACAGGGGTGGGACTTGAAGACCCAGGGGGTCCCTTCCAGCCCTGAAGTCCTAAAAGTACACAGTATATTGCTTTTACTTTAGTTTTATCCAACACTTGTTGGTGTCTCTTCCAGACAGTTGTTTTAAATTTGCCCAGTCAATGCATTTAGAGGTGTGATTTTTTTAAAAAAAAATAATAATTATCATTGGTCATTTTAACTGCTTATTAAATGTGAATTATTAACTGCTCTCAGCTCCTATAAGGAGAGGGGGGCTGTAAATCCAGTCAGTAAAACAACAACATATTGAGAACAATAGCAGCACTGGAGCTGAGTTCCTCTCCAAGCGACATTCCACTCTCTCACTGGATGTGGCCACTGGAGCCCCACTGCCCTTTGAACAAATTCTTGCTAACTGACAGGAAGGCCTTGATGGGCCATTCATTAAAGTGATGTAGACAGTTCCTGGCAGCACTGGGGTTTCCTGTGGTGCTGCCGTTGCTTTCCTAAGTTCGGGGGCCATCGTTTGCAGCCAAAGCATGCGAGGAACGTAGAGAGTAGACTTCTGCTGGGTCAGCCTCTTGGTCCGTCTCACCCAATATTGTTAAGGCTTGTTAGATTTGACCGCTCTCCAGGATACAATTCTTCTCTGACCCTACTCAGAGGTTCGTGGCTGTTTCCTGGTGTCTCCCGTCTCAGTACTCGCCGTGCGTAACCTTGCATACTGTCCCAAATCAGATGAGCCTTGTGCACCCAGGGCAATAGGCGGTGGCGTTAGCCCTGGAGAAAATGAAAGAATAAAAACGTGTCATTATGTACAACAGGGCGGATCAAACAGCAAACAAACCAACACGACTGCTTTCAGCAATAAGTTTCAACAGACTTCAGGAGACGGTGGGGGGAGAGAGACACAGAGTAGAAAGGCGGTTCTCCCTTTGAATTCAGAGGCAGAGAAGGAATGATTTCTTTAGTGCTGGAGACGTTGACAATCATCTCATTTTAGAAAGGTCCCTCCCTCCTGGATGTACTAAAGGTACATCCGGGGTGGCGGATGATGGGGGACGGCGATGGGCGTGGGGGGCGGACAGAGACAGGCACCGGGGTGGGCGGCAGGCAGATGGCAGCAGGCGGTGGGGGGACAGACGGCGGTGGCCAGTGCCCCCTCTCCATTTTGGCACCCTAGGCAACTGCCTAGTTCACCTTAATGGACGTGCCGGCCCTGGCTGTATCTCAAATAGTCCAGCATGCAGAGAACGCCAGGAATTCTCTGTTTTAGGGTTGAACACAGTAAGTTCGTCTGAAGGTAAATTAAAGGAAGTATTTCTGCACACACCACTTTTAGTTAAGATGTGGAACTCCTTGCCACACAAGACATCACAACGGTTCTCAACGGGCATGCCTTGAGAATGAGGTTAAATGATTTGTTGGATGTTGTCTCCAGCAGTGACTAGTCATAAGTTAAGGAGACCCAGGCATGTAGAGATTCTGCCTGTAGCTAACATGGCTCCGATGTCTTCACTGCAAACCTAGAAAAGCTTGGGAAACGAAGGGCTTCTGGCAACTCTAAACTCTGGCCAAACCAAAGTACAGTGGTACCTTGTACAAAGGAATTAATTTGTTCCAAATGAAATTATGTTAAGCAAAATTTCCTTTATACAAATTTCCCATAGGAATGCCTTGAAAACAGAGTAATCCCTAATTGCGACGATTTTTATGTTGTACGGATTCGCCCCATAGACGATTCTGTTAAACAAATTTTCCCTATCTCTGGAATTTTTTATGTTGTACAGATTTTATGTTATACAAACTGTTTGTTATATGAGAGTCCACTGTAATTCGATGGCATTGCCCACCTTTATTTTGTAAGCATCGTAGTTCGGTTTAAATCTCCTCTTCTAAGCTCTGTTCTGCCGAACTGTCTTTCCCCATCCAGGTCCCCTTGTCCTTCCCAGCTGGGAATCATTTGAAGCTTTTGCAAACCGCTTTGGTGCTTTGCTGTACCTCCAGGCTCATTTAAGCCACCGAGCCCTTTTCTGGGTTTATGAGAATACTTCCTTAATAAGAGACATGTGGCTTCATCTGCACAAGGCAAGGGGCCCCGAGGATGAATAAAACCTACCCCACTTTTTCTGTGTTTTTCTGCCTCCTGCTTTGTCTGTATATTGATTTATTATTAGTTGGCATGAACTGAAATGATGACTGTCGGTTACAGTGGTGAAAGACTTGGCTGGTAAAATTCAGACTGACGCCGAAACGCAAATCTGAGCCCAAACCTCGATACCCAGTTCCACCCCGTCCAACCAGTGGGGCACTCTGACTTAGAGTGGTGTTGGTGTTGGGGACCCCTCTAAGAAAGCAAAATGCCATGGTAGAGGCCAGGAAGTATGTACGGTAGGTCCTCGGTATCCACTGGGGATTAGTCCCAGGCCTTACTGTGGATAATGAAAACCGTGGATAAGAGAGAACGCCTGCCCACCCACCCCAAACTGCTCTTTCATAACAGTAGCTTGCTTTATGGCCGCTGTTTGTGACAGTAGCTTGCTTTACAGCCGCTGTTTGTGACAGTAGCTTGCTTTACAGCCACTGTTTGTGACAAGAGCTTGCTTTACAGCTTGCTTTGTGGTTGCTGAATTATTTATTTTTTTTCCTCTGCCAACCGTGGATAACCGAATCAGTAGGTTTGGGGGTCCTACTGTATAAAGGAATAATATATGATAGAGGAAATGACCTCTGAACATGTACAGCTGACCTGCAGATGCTCAGTAACTAAAATCAAGGAGGATAACAGGTATGAACCAGCCAAGGAAGACTAGGGTTGATGGATGGAGTACAATCAACCCAGACAGAAAGATGGGGAAACAGAACTTCCAGCTTCAGGAAGAGCATATATTTGATGGGCCGTTTCCAGAAATGGGTTGATGCTGTGTTGAAAGAAGAAAGCTGTTGGCTCCCATGTGCCTCCTTTTGATCCAGCAGGTCTTGATTTTTTAAAAAATATATTCTTAACTGCCTTGAACATGCAATGGCCAAGTGTTCAGAAAAAGTAGCAAGAGAAGACTCTGCAAGACAGCTGTGACTGAGAGGAGGGATTTCAGAGATTGCTCTGTCTATTCCTCCGAGTCCTTTATTTTATTTTACTTTTCAGCTCCACCCCGGCACCTTTCTCCACTTCCAGCAGCTGTCATCTGATCCTCCCTTTCTCTCTAGCTTTGAAGGGGCCTCTCCCTCTCTCTCTTTCTCTCTCCAGATGTTGAAACAAAGGTCTAAAAATAATCTTCCCCATCTATCTTTCTAGGGCGGTGGTGGTGAACACAGGCTAAAAGCCCCTGTGAGATCAGAGGAAGGGCTTGATCTAACTTGAAGCTGTGGAAGTTTTTTGGAGATGCCGGCAGGCTCTCTGTCGGTACCGGATTCAAGGTCTTTCATTGTTTCTGAAGGAGGACTGGCAATTTGGGAGGGGGCAGGCGAGGAGAGCTCTACGTTTTGCCTGAACAGTCAGCTTCCTCCTTCCCTCTCTCTCTCTCTCCCTCTCTCTTTTCCTCTTCTAAGAAAGTTCAGGCCACTTCCATCCTCAGCACTGGATTTTAATTTGGTTTCCTCCTTGTTGTTTTCATTTTTCTTTTTTCCCAATTTTCTTTTGCATGGTGTGAAAAGAGGCAGGGGCCAAGATGGGGTGCGGAAGGCAACGACCCTTCTGCACCAGGCTCTTAGCTGTGGCTGCCTGCCTCGGGGTGCTGCTTTGCCCGCACTTGAGCTGTGCCAGGATGCGCTGGAGAAGAGCAACCTACCTGAAGCTGGCGGAGAAATATGATGTAAGTAGAACTGGGCTTGAGCAGGGGGATGCTCAGCTTCTACACATCCGAGCAAGGAGGGCAAGAGAAGGCACCTACTAGGGGGGTCATGCAAGCCAGTGCTGGTCAATGCATAATGTAAGATGGGGCTATTGCATCGTCTGTTTAGAGCAGTGGTTCTCAACCTGTGGGTCCCCAGATGTTCCTGGACTGCAACTCCCAGAAATCCTGGCCAGCTCAGCTAGTGACGATGACTTCTGGGAGTTGCAGTCCAGGAACATCTGGGGACCCACAGGGTAAGAACCACTGGTTTAGATCACCCACGTGTATAGAAATCCTAGAGATAAGAGAAGCAAAGCATGGCTTAGGTCAGTGATGGCGAACCTATGGCACGGGTGCCAAAGGTGGCACTCGGAGCCCTTTCTGTGGGCACCCAACACTGACCCTTCATAGCCACCTATATACAGGGTAAATTGCTATATTGGCACTTTGCAAAAATATGAGTAGGTTTTGAATTGCAATTTAGGCACTCAGTCTCTAAAAGGTTCGCCATCACTGGCTTAGGGACACACGGGGAAAAGACCAGCACTTACCAATGTTGGGGGTTTTATCATTTATTTTTCAGTAACGCAAAGAAGTCGATACTCCAGCCAGTTTATTCCTCGCTACAGTCTCGTCTGCTGGACATGTTGAAATTGTGCATTGCTTTTCAACGACAAATTATTTTTGAACCATTCTGATTAACTGTGTAAGCTTTGTTTTGCACAGCATACTAATTAATTCTCCCTTTCTGTGCTGCTGCTGTTTATATCTACAGTGCTACCTTGTATAAAGGAATTAATTCCTTCCAAATGGAGTTATGTTAAGCAAATTTTCCTTTATACAGTACAAATTTCCCATAGGAATGCATTGAAAATGGAGTAATCCCTAATCGCGACTGTTTTTCTGTTGTACAGATTTGCCACACAGGTGATTCTGTTAAGCACATTCCTCCTATCTCCAGGATTTTTTATGTAGTACAGATTTTATGTTATGCAAACCGTTTGTTATACGAGGGTCCACTGTATTGCTGTCCTTGTTGCTGGCAGGACAGTGTGGATGGCTTGATTGCTGCATGGACTGACTTGTTCACCATGCTTCCTTTGGCTTTATTTTGTTATTATTCTCTGGAAACTTTTGAGAGCACAAGCCTTACTATACATGTTACTCAAGGGTCATGTCACTGAAGTCAGTGGAGGTCACCCCTGGCTAGAGACTCGCAAAGCTGCAGACCCAGAATCTGCCTCTTGTTGAGAAAATGTGCTAACATCTGAACCATCTTAAACTGTAAGAGAAAGACTATGGTTTTCAGGCACTCTGGGATATTTCCCTCCTTCTGTTTCATTGAAACAGCAAAGCAAAGAAAAAAAGAAGAAACCGGTTAAGTCTCAGCTCTTTCAGACATGACAGCAGCACATATGCGGACACAGTCCATTAATTAACAGCTCCAATCCTCAACACACTCATGATTTTTTTTAAAAACCTGCACATTCAATGGCCGTGCACGTTTAATAGAACAAAATTGAGCCTGATAGATAGATAGATAGATAGATAGATAGATAGATAGATAGATAGAT
>JAHTLZ010000213.1:5161224-5184997 GCA_023846285.1 Phrynocephalus versicolor | reverse complement strand
CAACAACAACAACAACAACAACAACAACAACAACAACAACAACAACAGAGAACCTTGTAGTGATTAACAAATTCTCTTTTCAATAAAAAGTAGTTATGCCATCAGTCTACAGATTTGAACACAGACTGGTTACAATTGCAGCAGTGAGACAGAATGAAATATGATACATAAGAAGCACCTGTGTTAATTAATTAATTGATGTGAATCCATATTATTAAGGGGAGAGTATATCAGTTTTAAACCTCTGGCATGCATCATCTTTCCACTTTCTGCAGCAAGAATAATGAATCATGGTGTCACTCTTGTAGATCTACTTCTAAAACAGGTTCATTCTTCATAACTCTGTGTTCTCTTTGAAAAGTTTTAGATTGGTTGGTCCAGCCAAAACCACGCTGGCTAGGCGGAAATGGGTGGTTGCTTGATGGCCCAGAGGAAGTTTTACAAGGTATAGTGATAGTCAGATATTTCTGTTATTTGGATATTTCTGCTGCATGGTCAATTGCTATTGGACAGACTGTTCCTATTTCAGTATGAGAAGTTCAGCATAAGTTGTCATATGTTGCAACTACATAGTGAGAGAAATGCAGATTCACTCACTAGGAAGTCCTACTTGGGAATCCAGGTTTCCCCAGGTCTCTTCGCATTAACTGGTCAGACAAAGAGAGGAGGAAATTGGATGAACAACCTTCTTTGCAGCTTGTTGATGTAGCCTGCACCATGGGGCTATTGGTTAAGGGAATGCAACTCACTCCAAAACTCAAAGCAAAGCAAAAGCAAAGTGTTCTGCTTATATACCACCCCATACCACTTCAAGTAGTCTGGGCAGTTTACAGTTTTTGTAATTATGCAGGCTACCCATTGCCCCCCCCCGCAAGCTGGGTACTCAAATTACTGACCTCGGAAGGATGGAAGGCTGAGTGAACCTTGAGCAGGTTACCAGGGATTGAACCCCAAGTCAGAAGCACAGTTTTACCTGCATTACAGGCATTTAGCCACTGCACCACTCAAGATGGTTGATCTGGAACTTTTCCAATTCAGGCTGTAGCCACCACTAACCCATAACTGACCCACCTATCAGGGCTGTTGGGCGAGGAAGACGTGGGTAGGGGAGGAAGGCTGCCTTTGGCAGCCTTCCGCTTGTTGGAGGAAAGGCGGGATCGAAATGTAACAAAGAGGTAAATGCAGGTGGCGCTTTCATGTCTTCCTGTCTTTATTCCCACAGCGGAAGCCTGCAGCACCACCGAAGATGGAGACGAACCTTTACACTGCCCGACAGGATATGAATGCCACATCATCAACCCTGGCAATGCTGCTGAGGGCATCCCCAACAGAGGGCAATGTATCAAGCTGCGTGGCAACGCTGGTACATCGACACACTGGCACAAGTTTTTAGTTTTGTTATTTTTCCAATAAAATAAAAATAAAAATAAAAAAATAAAAAATGATAGCTATAATGCAACTTATTCAGAGGAGCCCAGAAAACACAATTTTGCTTATTACTTTTCAAAGCCAAGATCCCAAGGCCTGCCACTATGTATGGCCATAAAGTAAAGTAAAGTACGGAGGGCTGATGGATCATGGAATCCCGAAAGCACGGCGGTACAGCTTGCTCTTTGGCCCACCTTCGTTTATTAGGCTCCCAAAACAACCCAAGGTCTTAGGCATGCAATGGTCAGTTGCATTATCTTTCAAGCAGCAAACAGAGGCAGATTAAGACTGCAGCATGAGAGGGATACTGTAACCCCTTTGCTCCTTTCATGGTCCCCACCTAGGCATCTCCTCCTGCAGTGGCTGTTGTATCTAGAGCCATATAGCAGCCCAAAGTGTGTAAGGACCCAAATTCTGGTCTATAGCAGGTTATCCTACAATTCCACAACATTTCCCCCATTCTACAGCCTGTTCTCTATTTAATTGCTGTTTACTATTGCTAATTCTGTGAACTGTCTCACATATAATTAGGCGTCTCCCTGAAATAAAGAATGATGTTCCTGTATATCTAATTTCTAGACACTAGATGTCCCTGTAACTATTTCACTAGGCATAAACTGGGCCAATCACTGTGTTTTCTCTCACTGCAAGGTTGCCATTTAGTGATATATTTAAGTTCTGTTAATCATCCCTGACCAGTTACTTTTTTGTAACTTTTTCTCTTTCTTTCCCCAGACGGGTGGAATCTGAGGCCTAAATATTACAAGGAATATTTTGGTAAGTCTCCAACAGTGGAATTTCTGTTGCAATTCATTCCCTTCCACTGTACACACGGCTCTTGTCTAACTGAAAATATTTATAGGATGCTTTTTGGTCCAGGTGGACCTACATTTCTGGGTATCGGCAAGGAATCTCTCATCAGGGTGACCCAACCATCTTTCTGACTTGAGTTGCCTAGAAGCAGAACCCTTGGTGAGCATGTGCAGACAAAGGGGTGGAGATATGCCAAAGCGAAGAGACCGGGTCAGGAAAACAGCATTTTTCCACGCCGGATGAAAAACAAACAAACAAGAAACAGGATTGGGAAAATGACTTGACTCTACTTCCATGGAAGGGGTCTTTGGTCACAATCCAACAGTGTGCTGCAGTATGTTTTTTTTTAAATGGACTTATATTTTTGTTATCTCCCAACCGGTCGATTATTGTTGTTGGTTGTTGTTGTTGTTTTAGGAAGAAACTCTAACAACGTGGTCGGTTACGTGAAGCAAACACCGAAGCATCTTGGTTAGCTGAAGGACAGTCTCCGAGAAAACCTTGCTCGTGGTTGTGGAGTCAAATTAGACAAGATCATTTACAACTAACCAGCTCTTCCCAGCTCTCCTTTTCAAGATCTGGGTCCACGTTTGCCTCCAGCAGGGTCTACCACCGTGATGTACTCCAGGTCCAGCCTTGACCTTGCTCATTGTTTGGCTTCCCTCTCAGTCTCCAGACATTTCTTGGGGTGCCCAGTCTTCAGTCCCTGGAATCTTTCTGACCACATACTCGCAGCTGCTAATCCAGTTCCAGCTTCTCACTTCTAATCTGAGACTCTTCCTGCCATACCTTCTGATAGTTTCAACCACAGGTGGCACTCAGGATGGAAACTGGGTCACAGAGAGGGACAAGGAGAAACTGGTTAAACACAAACACCCTAGTATTATTGTAAACCGCCTTGGGTCCTTTTCCAAGGAGAAAGGCGGGGTAAAAATATTCAGAATAAATAAATAAATAAATAGTATCCTGCTCCACCTTAGCCTCTGATGGACCACAGTTTTGCCTGCCAAAGCGATTGCAGTGAGTAGAGTCATTATATCGAATGGCATTAAAGACACCAGTGGAACAGTATTGCTTGTCTCATTCTCAATGTCTCATGAGTGTGCCTTCTTGCTTTATCTGTGTAAGCTTACCTTTGTGGAACATTAAAGACTAACTATTTTAATTTAAGCTTTTTTGGAACATTGTCCACTCTGTCGGACCTAAGAGCCGGAATACAAAGAGTATATGGTAAAACATTTGTGTAAGCTTCTAAGATAAATGGATGTGGTGTTTGGTTGCATTTCACACCTAATAATGATTTAAGACCCCATTTGGTGTTCAGTTCTGGTAATTACTAATACACTGATGACTTATTTAAATCTACCAATTAGATTTATAATAGGTTGCAGAACTTGCAGTTTTGGGCAAGGGTGGACCTTCAGCTCATCCCTGGTGTTGATCGATAAATTGCCCCATCTAATGTAACGCAGGCACCTAATTTTCTTGGTCAGCCCCATGCTTTGAGTTCAAAAGGTCCAGGTTTCAAATCCTAGGCATGTCAAATGAAAACAGGAAAACCTAGCAGGTGATAGGAGAAGGCTTTCTCCCTTTCCATCCATTCTAGCAGCACATCGGAGAGGTCCAATGTGCTGTCCTGTGTTAGGCAGTTTTCTCCATCTGTGTAGGGTTTGCTTGTGGGGAAGGGTGGGCAGTTTATTTTTCCAGCGCATGGGAGCACAAAAGAATGGAGAACTCCTATGTTGTCCACGTGGAAGGAAAAAGATTTCTGAACCTCTCTACATGTACCACACCCACCATCACTTCCTGTATAGGGGGGGGGGGAGAGAAGAAGAAGAAACCCAGTAAAGACTGTTTGGTAAAGAATCTGGAGCAATGTGGTGCCTCCTGCAGTTTCCCACTTGGCATTGTTTGTACACTCCACCCGTCTTGCTGCATGCCAGCTGCGCCGCTAAGCTGACGTTGGTTTCATAGGTAAGTATCTCTTTGACAGGTAGAAGGAAAATCACCAGCAAGGGGGCAGAAGAAAGCAAAGGATCATAACCTTTTCCACCTGCTGAAGTCTGCAAGGCCTGGATGATTTAGTAACAACTTGAGAGAGCCTGGGAGTAATTCATTTAAAAATTAACTTCTCGGTCCCTACTTTATTGAAATCTTCAACAACTTGCTTGTCTTTCTGGCCTACCGGGGCCACTGCAAAGCTCTGCTCCAAAACCACGATTCAAATGAATCAGTTTCCACCCCTTGACAGCTTTTTAAAGATACTGGGAAAGAGTGGGGCCCCGGGATTTTATACATACAGTGGTACCTTGTATAAAGGAATAAATTCGTTCCATATGAAATTTCATTAAGCAAATTTTCCTTTATACAAATTTCCCATAGGAATGCATTGAAAATGGTGTAATCCCTAATTGTGACCATTTTTATTTTGTATGGATTCGCCCTATAGGCGATTCTGTTAAGCAAATTCCCCCTATGTCCAGAATTTTTTATGTTGTACAGAATTTATGTTATACAAACCATTTGTTATATGACGGTCCACTGTATGTGTGTGTGTGTGTACAGTGTGTACACACACACACACACACACACACACACATATACACACAGTGGAATACATATATATATAGTGGAACCCCAACTTAAAAGCAGCTCAACTTAAGAGCAATTCGACTTAAGAGCGGAAACTGTTGCCGTTTTAACTGCTGCCTTACAAATTTTAGATATGGTCTGCTTGACTTACAAATATTTTTTTCATTTTTTAAAACTTTTTTTTTAATTTTTACATAGGTGCCCCGACTTAAGAGTAGTTCGACTTAAGTGCATGCATTCAGAACAGATTAAATTCGTAACTTGAGGTACCACTGTATATATATTTGCCTCTAGCACGAAATTAATGCCAAAGGCCAGTATAGGACCCGCCAGCCTTCGGCATGCAAAGTACAGTATGGGCTTTCTGTGTACAGGTAGCCTTTTCTTGACATGGAGAGGCAGCTCACACCTTAACTGGAAGCCTTCCAACCTCCTTCCTCCCATACGAAAAGATAGCAGAGAGATGACAGACAGCCTAAGAAGGGTTCATTATCCTGTCAGAAGGGCTGAGTGTAGAGAGAAAAACCAGGTTCCACTGGACAGGAGGGCCTTCAGAACGGCACCCACCAGCTCGCTCCGTGGCGACAAGAAGGCTGGTGTCAGGAATTTGCTCTCTCTCGGGGCACCTGTGGAGAGCAGCAGGCGGAGCGTCACCTGGCCGGCGTCCGGGAACACCCACTGCTCAGCCTTCCCTGGCTTCACCCCTGGGTTGGCAGGGAAATGCGATCCGACCAGGAGCATGTGTACAGGAGAGGGCTCTTTTGCTCAGAGCCAGCCCCTGAGTAGTGTGTCTGCTGCTGGTGGTGGTGGTGCTCGGCCTGTGCCTCCCCCGAGCCAGAATGGGGGCCAAACACTTGCTCTCCAGGTTATTCCTCCGAGGCTCTAGCCCGCTTCTCCGTCCAAGCCAGAAATACCAGCCACTGGGCAGCAAGGACAACGAGGTAAGGGGAGTGCTCTGTTGGAAAGTCAACAGGCAGTGCAAGGTGGTATTTGCAGAGCAGGTCTTCTTCGGGCGAACACTTATTTATTTATTTATTTATTTATTTATTTATTTATTTATTTATTTACTGCACCAGTTTCCCAAAGGGAACTCTGGCGTGTCCTGCTCTGCCTCTCTGCTCGCTGACACACGTCGTTCTGTCATTTCCCGAGGCAAAAACAGGAGGGAGGCGTATTAAGCCGGCCACAGGATGCACCGGCTCCTAATATTATTTCTTTATTTATTGCCTTTTTCTAGACCGCCCGATTTCCCAAATAGGGACCCTGGGCGGTTTACACGAAAGCAAATTAACCAATGATTAAAAGAAAACAAAACAATAAACAGCTAAAAAAAACCCATAGACTAAACACACTAAAAATCCAGACCCCGGCAAAAGGAAGACTAAGGGAAGGCGAAAAACAAACAAACAAAAAACAACAAGAAGAACATCAACAAGAAAAAATCAACAACTTTTTTTTTTGGAGCATCCGGAGCTGGAAAGGACCTTGTGGGTCATGAAGTCTAGCCCTGTTTTGGAGACACCACGGGGGAATCAAACCACCTGCCTCCGGCTCTACCTAAACCGCCAAACATTCTAGCAGTTCACGAACAATCTTCAAACTTCAGCCCTGGAAGAGCTGGCGTGAGGTGGCAATGCAAGATGGCCAGACTTCCTTTCAACCAGAGTTTTCCCCCTCTTTTCTCCTCCTTCACTGCCACCTTGATTGATGATGAGACCTTGATGCTGTAACCCGTGCAATTCATCAGTTGCTGCTACAAAGGAGCAGCCCTTGTCGCTTGTTTCGGAAAAGCAAAGAAAACAAAGGAAGAGAAAGAGGAAAAAACATCCTTTCCGTGCCTTTGCAAGTCTCAATAGTTTGTCTAAACTGAGACAAACCAATTTCTATTAACACGTTTACAATTATGGATTGCATTCTGCTCCTTTGGATAATAAACAGGGTAAGCATGGAGCAAGGGTATTATATTATACTCTAGCACAGTGATGGCAAACCTTTTAGAGACCGAGTGCCCAAACTGTGATTCAAAACCCACTAATTTTTTTTTTTTGCAAAGTGCCAATAGAGCCATTTAACCTGAATACAGGTGGCTGTGAAGGTGTGATGTCAAGTGCCCACCAAAAGGGCTCTTAGTGCCACCTTTGGCACTCGTGCCATAGGTTCGCCAACACTGCTATAGCATATGAAGGTTTGCGAAAGATATTGGTTCAACTTAAAGGCACCAGGATAATCTTTTTTGCCTCTTTTTTGTTATGGTGGTTAAACATTCAGAGTGGGACAAATGTGTTACCTGGTTCAATTGAAGGAGTACAACAACCCTTAGAGGTAGATTGATATTCATCTCCTAGGCAACCGTATGCAGCTGGGGAATGCTACATTTCCAGAAGCATTGCCCTGTAAACTTGCTCACCGTGCAATACCTGGATGTGAACAAAGAAAGAAAGATTACAACGCAGGTGGGAAGGGCTTAAAACAAATAAAAGAAGAAATCCTGAACAGCCACACATATTACAGAGTCAAACAAGAGGGAATGGGTGAAGTGTGAAATGAAGCATGGGTTTCTATACTCTAATTTAGAGGTACAGAAAAATAATCCAGAACATAATCCAGTTGACACCATGTGTAAGTAAAATGGTATCAACTGTGAGAATAAACGTCTGTTCATGAATGAGGTCCCTGTTGCGTTCCTGGGCCATGAGTGTGTTCACTCAAGTCAGACACAACCAATCTTTTGTCAGTTATCAGCAATTTGTCTGAACTTAATTTAAACACAAATAAATGACTCAGCAGAGTAGGGAGGACAATGGCCTGATAATTTGCAGGTCTGCTCCATCTGCTGCCCAGCAGTCAACACTTCGTGGCCAAAGTCTGGCAGAAACTCCTTTGTTGGGAATTCTTATTTTTCCACTGGATTCAGACTGGGCAGGTCTTCAAATGGAGCACCTCTTCAAATAACAGGAAGGCCTGTAACTCCTTTTCATACAGAGGGCTTTGTGCCCCTTGCAAGGCAGAGCATGTGGCTCCTGGAAAGATGGGCATTTATTTTCTGAACATGAGATTTCCTCCAAATAGGGATCGCAGTGTGGTGGGTTTGTTATTGTCTTGGGACCTGGGGGAAAGCCACTGGGAGATCTTTGGCCAATAATTCATTCTAATCCTGGTCGACTTTATAGGGTCGTTCTGAGGATAAAGGTGGTTGCTTCATGTCTGTTTTGGCTCTGTGAGTGTTGCACTTAGGAGCGGTACCAAAAAAAGTTACTTCACGTCCGTCGCACACCTACTGAAATTTGTCTCGACCACACCCCTGGAACAGGTGCTAAGTGCAACAATGCTTTACCTGGTGCTGGGGTAGGGGTTTCCCTTGTCACTCTTTGTTCCTGGTTTCTGTTCCAAGACAAGACTCCATGTAGTAAAAACTGTCACGCAACAAAACATTTGTTTCTCTCAAAAAACTGTGTCCAGGGTTTTTGTTTTGTTTTTTTTTATTTTTCAGAAGCGAAATATCAAAAAAGAATTTTTAACACCCCCCCCCCCAAAAAAAAGGAAAAAGGAAGCTAGACAAATTCAGTGTTTGTCATGGTACAAGTCCGTGAGGTAACACTTGTCACGAGACAAGTTATCATGACCATGGGAACACTGAAACAGGGACAAAACTACATGATTGCGACCAATGCTGTCACAATACAAAACTAGTCACGGAACAAAGAAGGGTGTGAAAAATGAAACAGCAATCCATGTTTCTCATGGATGAAAGGCATGACAGAGACTTAACTAATAATAATAATAATAACAAAAATTCTCTTATCCTTTAACACCCATTGCTGTTTACTTAATGAGATGGGGAGAGGACACTCTGTATATGTTCAGCGATATGCTGCCAATATTTAGAGA
This sequence comes from Phrynocephalus versicolor, assembly GCA_023846285.1. Lineage (NCBI taxonomy): Eukaryota > Metazoa > Chordata > Lepidosauria > Squamata > Agamidae > Phrynocephalus > Phrynocephalus versicolor. The sequence continues at coordinate 5,176,276 of JAHTLZ010000213.1, read as the reverse complement.
TCAGTGTGAAAGCAGGTGAAGTTTGGCCATTTATGTACAGTATTTGTACCGAATTTAGGGCAGGTAATTTCCAGCAGTGTGTCCTGGGTCACAGATTATGTAAGTGTGTTAATTGCACAGGACTTATAATAGCCCTAATAGGGCTTTCGAGGTCAAGGAGACGTTTAAGGAGTGTGTTTTACCACACGGGTGAGTTTCCATGACCAGGAGGTCATTTGAACCCAGGCTTCCTGCTGTCACTCTATCCCAGTGTTTATCAACCGTTGGGTCCCCAGATGTTCCTGGACTGCAACTCCCAGCAATCCTGGGCCAGCTCAGCTAAGGATGAAGACCTCTGGGAGTTGCAGTCCAGGAACATCTGGGGACCCACAGGTTGAGAACCTCTGCTCTCTCCACTCTGCCACACTGGATGCTGCACCATCAAGCAGAAGGTAGCAAACTCCAGGCTGGGTTCTCCTGGGATGCCCAGCAGGGACCTGAACTCCCAACTCTTGATTCCACAGCCAGATAACTAAACCACTGAGCTGCTGTCAAGATTTAAATCAGATTTAGCTGTTCTTTCCTCTAAAGCAGAACACTGTTTAGCTTCTATACATAGAGTGAAGGGCACAATGGACTGTGAAATGTCATGGATCAGCCTTACTGGATTGGTCCAGTGCATCTATTTCCTGGTTTCAACAGTCAGACACATCCTGGTGCTAGTCCTTATTGTTTTCTGGAATTATGCACATGGATTGACATTTGTGATGCCACAAAACAACATGTACATATAATCCAAAGGTGAAAGGAAGCTGAGTTTCCCCACCTCCGTTGCTTCCTTCCTTGTGGGTCACAGCATCCTCTTTACATTGCATACTATGAGCTTAGAAACTCTACCCTCATAAGAAGCTAAGAAGCTTAGAAGCTAAGAACAGCCTTGCTGAAACAGGCCACAGCCCATCCAGTCCAGCATTCTGTCTCACACAGTGGCTCACCATTTGCTTCAGGGTATTCCCAAGCAGATGTCTTCACCTGCTTACGATTCCCTGCAAATGGTATTGAGAGATATCCTGCCTATCTCTCCAACCTGGAGGTTGTCCTTAGGCATCTCCAATGATAGCCACTGATACCCTAGTTCTCCATGAACTTGTCCAATCCTTTCTTAAAGCTGTCAAGGCTGACAGCTGTCACCACTTCTTCTGGCAGGGAGTTCCACAGACCAGTGATCCTCTGGGTGAAAAAGTACTTCCTCTTTCTAGCACCCAAAAGTTTCATGGAGTGCCCCCTAGTTCTAGTGTTGTGTGATAGGGAAAATAGTTTTTCTCTATCTAATTTGTCCACACCGTGTATGATTTTATAAACTTCAATCAGGTCACCTCTTAGGCGCCGTCGTTCAAGAGTGAAGAGGCCCAGCCGTTGCAGCCTCAGGTGGTACGGAAGGTGTTCCAGTCCCCTAATCATTCTGGTTGCCCTCCTCTGCACTTTTTCCATTTCCATAATAAATATCCTTCTGGAGGTATGGTGACCAGAACTGTACACAATACTCCAGATAACATATTACTAATAATCCAGATATATTCTCTCATATAAGCAGGACAAAAAGCAAAGTGGGGCAAAGTGTGGGAAGTGATTGTTTCATTTCCCGAAAAGACTGGCAGTTCTTGAAAAAGGCGTGAGGATGGGACCTCAAGGAAATCCAGAGCTTTTGGGGGAATGGGGAGAAATATGGGATTTCTCCCCTGATTTTTGAATGGCAGTGGTCCCCTAGACTTCCTCTTACCCATCAAGAGTGAGAGAGTTGTGCACAGCACTATAGCTCTCCCTTAAAGAGAAACAGAAATCCTGCTGGGTTGCACTGTACAGTGGTACTTTGTATAACAGACAGCTTGTATAACAGAAAATTTGTACAACATAAAAAATTCCGGAGATAGGGGAAATTTGCTTAACATAATTGCCTATGGGGAAAATCCGTACAACATAAAAATGGGATCACTCTGCTTTCAATGCATTCCTATGGGAATTTGTATAAAGGAAAATTTGCTTAACATAATTTCATTTGGAACGAATTAATTCCTTTATACAAAGTACCACTGTATTGGTTTTTGTTATGAGTTTAGATTAACTTTTTTCTATTTCTTTTTCTTTTTTTAGTATAATGCCTTATGTTTTTGTACTGTATTTTTATAATTTAATAAATAATAAAAAAGAAATCCTGCTTGTCCACCTGTTACTGAGAATTTCTGGATAAATTTCCCAATGCATTCCCATAGACGCTGAGGACTAGAAACACGTTTTGTTTAAACGCACTGTTACTTCATTTGCGATTATGTATGACTGCCCTGTGTTGCGCCATCATGTATTACAGTAGTTTAGTGATTTTAAGGTCACCTTTGAAGGGTCAAAACGCTCTGAAATGAAAGCCCTCAAGGTCCCCAGAAGGCAGTTCTCGATGCGGTGTCGCCAAGATCGAGTGTGTACCCTGCAGTCTTTGGAAAGCAGAACAAACACAGCTGTGTGCCTGGCTCCGTTTCCAAAGCTCTCTTCTTTCACAAGACTTGCCCTTCCACGCCTACGATGCCTGACAACTCTGCTTACTTAAAAGTCATGGTTTTTATTTCCTCCAGGCAACCCCAGAGCTGCACGGCATACCTTTTTTTTATTATTATTATTATTATGAGCTTACATTGCGGTGTAAGAGAACAAAGGTTGGAATGGACACCCAGCCCTGGATGCCAACGCAAACATGCCAGTCCCACACCCAGAAGTTTCCTGCTGTTCCTCAGGCTTGTTCTACCACCAATAAATCACTTTTATGGCTGGTACTGTACATTGGGATGGATTTCGAGCAGAAGATGGGAGCATTGCTTTGAAGGACTACAAATCCCAGAATCCTTAAGCCAGCATCGGGATCAGGTCTCCCCACCCACCCCCATGCTGAGGTCAGATGTCTTTCTAAATCACTGGTGTCCAAACTTTGGGCCCTCCAGATGTTTTGGACCACAACTCCCAGAATTTGTAATCTCATTCATATCCCCCTACAGACACCATTTTTCCAGTCTAAAGAGCCCCAAATGTTTTAGCCTTTCCTCATAAGGGAGGTGCCCCAGCCCAGGAATCATTTTAGTCGCTCTCTTCTGCACCTTTTCCAGTTCCACTATGTCTTTTTTTGACATGCGGTGACCAGAATTGTACACAATACTCCAGGTGCGGCCATACTATCGTTTTGTATAATGGCATTATACGTAATGTTGGCTGTTTTATTTTCAATCCCCTTTTTGATCATCCCTAGCATGGAATTGGCCTTCTTCACCGCTGCCACACATTGGGTAGACACTAGACACCTTCATGGAGCTGTCCACCAGGAATTTCCAGATAGGGTTATGAAGAAATCTGGCCCACCACCCTGAGTTTTTATCCCCAGTCAGAACTGGCAATAATGGGCAAAAAGATCTGATCCACTTTCCTTTATACCTATGGCTCCCAAGTAGAGATGGGCACGACTCAGCAAAATTTTCGTTTTCGTTTTCGTTTTTTCGTTTCATTTTGCAACGAAAACGCAAATGAAAATTTTTTCAGAAGCAAAAACGACAACGGAAACGAAACGAAAAATTTTGCCATGTTTTTCATTTTCGTTATGGCGGACACATTGCATTGAAAAGAATGCTAATGAAACGAAAAATTTTCGTTTTTGTTTTGTTTTTTCGTTTCGTTTCGTAACAAAAACAAAAACGAAAAATGTGCAAAAACCCCCCCAGAAAATGAAAACGAACCGAAACGGACTCCTAAACAACAAACGAAAAACAAAAAATTATTTTTTTGAGTCGTGCCCATCTCTATTCCCAAGTGTGAGTCCTCAGATGTTTCTGGACTAAAATTCCCAGAAGCCTTTACCACTTCCTCTGTAGCTCATGAACTCTGGGATCTGTAGTAGTCCAAGAACATTTGGAGACCCACAGCCACTGCTTGTATGTTTTCTGGACTCCACATTTTAGAATTTCCACCACTTCTGGGAGACTGAAGTTGCTGTCTTCAAGTTATGAAGTGGAAAAGGTCTGGTTCTGGTGATAGATCCATCACAGGGTCAGTTGACTGGAGACTGCGTGGCTCCCTCTAAGTATGACAAACCAACCAACCGATCAACAAACAAACACCCAGCTGTCCCCGTTTATGCCTCATTCCGCACTTTGTTTGCATCCTGTAGGCTGATGAAGAATCAGAGCTGACATCAGCAGAATGGGAAAAACAAGTTGAAGCCTTACCTCCTAAAGAGGCTTGTAAATGCCATGTCAGTGAGCTGGCAAAATGGATGCGGGTAAGAACCATAAAATCTTCCCAGAGAAGTTGCAGAAACGTTTCAAAAGACGGCAGTAGGAGAGAGTTTCTGCCTTGTTTCTTAACTTCACACAAACTTTGGGGGAAGGCTTTTTTTTTTTTTTTTTTGGTACTGAAAATCTCAGAATCCTATTGCCAAGTTTTGGATTTTTGGGATCAAAATTCCCCAGAGTAGACTACCCTGTTCTCATTAACTGGCACTTGCAGTCTCATTGATTATTCTGATTTACGTTAGTAGTCGGAAGAATAAAAAGGTTCATTATGTACAAATGAACATTTGTGTGTGTGTTACGTCATTACATTCATGACTGACTCTTCATGACTCCATGTTCATGGAGTTTTCTTGGCAGGAGTACTGGAGTGGTTTGCCAGTTCTTATTCCAGGTGCCTACAGCGCTTGGTATTCCCTGGTGGTCTCCCATCCAAGTGCAAACCAGGGCCGACCCTGCTTAGCTTCCAAAATCAGGCGAGATCACATGAGCTTAGGGCATCTAGGCAGCCAGGCAAATGAACATATCCAACAGCAAATTGGCAAACACAACTGCTTTCAGCAACAGACTTCAAAAGATTCACTGACTGCTTCTACCAGATAAAAGAGAGGGAAAGAGACACTGAGATGAGAGAAGTGGGGAATGGATCTTTTTGAATTTGGAGGAAGAGATGGTCCGGGAAGAAGGCGCGGTATATAAATATAAAAATAAATAAATAATAAATATAAATTGGTTATTGCTCGATAAATTGACTGTCACTCCTGCCTACAAAGGACCCTCCCAGCCCAAACTACTACAGGCAGCATGGGAGGTTGCAAAAACTCCAACAAATCCCATGCCAGCTAGCTAGGGGATTCTGGGAATTGTAATCCCAAGAAGCAACCTTTTTTTCCCAACCGAAGCTTTGAATCAGTGCCTATTCCTCCCTTTTCCCCCCAGGTTGATTTGCAAAAAGGACTTTCTGAATTCTCAGTGCTGCAGCGCCGGACCAAACATGGCTGGAATGAATTTATTGTTGATAATAAAGAGCCAATCTGGAAAAAATATTTTGATCAGGTAAGAGATTTAAACATGGGCAAAGAGTTTCATACAGTTCTTCTGTTTTTTACGTGAGCCACCTCCCTTTGTCTTCAGGCTTGTTAAGGCAGAAAAGTGATATGTTTGAATTTGAAACGAATAAATCTTGGATGTATAGGCATAGCTACTAAATAATGTGTTATATGGGTACAATGCACCAGGAAATCTCCCTGTTTCACTTATAAATGTGAGATGCTAATCTAATCTGCCCAGGTGTCTGTCCAACCTGTTCTTTAAGAGCTTCCATATTAACTTGCTGTCTGCATAAAGGTTCATTAACTGGGCCCTGTGAACTACACCATCAGTTTCATGTGACCAAATGCAGTCAGTTGTAGTCCTGCAAACCATGGCTTCATACCAGATCAGCAAGTTTTGAGATGAGCAAAAGTTTTTTTTTTAATGAAAACTAGTGAAAAGGCAATAAACAACAGAATAACATTAGTTATTCTGTGAACATTGCATGAAATAATTTCAGTTATTCTTCAAACTCTGCAGCAAGTGTGTTTTTCATACTGTGTAGTAAACAGCAACTTACTTTTAAAAGCTTAACCTTCTCAGCTGTGCCGGTGGATATGAGGTACAGCAAGAACACCTGCTTAGAACTGCAGGTATCAAAATAGTGTCATTCTTTTCTTTCTTGCTTTTCTTTCATTTTTTTTTAGTTTAAGAACCCATTGATCCTCTTGCTGTTGGCCTCTGCTTTAGTAAGTGTGGTTACTAAAGAGTATGAGGATGCCGTGAGCATTGCAGTGGTGAGTAGCTTCTTTCTAATGCCAGCACGGCTTTCGTCTCAGAGACGATTACTTCACGTCCATTCTTGTCCCGGGAGGAAGTTTGTCGCGTGTTGATGTTGGTTGCAGTCATGTGGTCTTCTTCCGGTTCTGTCCCTGTTCCTGTGTACACATCGGCGTGATGGATGATACCGGCATGACTGTTACCACACATCCTCATTCCGTGATGAGATGTGAAATTCCATGCCTTTATTCTCCATTTTTCTTCCTGCCCGACCTTCTGTTTTTCGATGTTTCGATTCTCCGAAGCCTTGCCTTCAATGCGTTACGGAGCTGAGTTTGAGGCATTTGTCTTTTAATCTCTCTGCACTGCATTGCTGACTCCATAGGGAATGTACTGGCAAATGGCACTTTGCACTCCTGCCACTAGATGGAGAATGGCATGTTGCGGGAGGAGACTGACCTCACAGCCACTCGTCTCAGAACGAGAAGTGTGATGAGCAGATTCCCGAGTCCAGGGAGGGGAATCTCTCATCCCGCTTAAACCACAGTTCAGGGGCATGGTTGGGACGAACTCCCCGCGTCCCGCAATGGACGTGCGGTTAGATTACTTCGTACCTGTCCCAAGCGGGACCACGAACAGCAATGAGATGGACGTGAAGTATCAGCCAGAGTCATCCCAGCCAAAGACCATTTCCAAAGTTGTGTGAAAAGGGCTTCCATGCCCAGCAAACAATGAGGCATAGCAATCCATGTAAACATCACTTAACAAGTCCCCAGTCACTCAGGGAAAGCTTGCCTGAAGAGAAAGCCCATGGCCTCCTTGCAGAAGGACAGCAAAGATGGGATAAGCCTGGCTCCATCTTTGCAAGCCAAGAATATCTGGAGGACCCAAGATTGGGAACCACTGTTCTAGACTAGATCCTTCCAACACAGTCCACCAAGAGGTGGGGTGGGATGAACATCCAAGCAAATGCAAAAGTGTTCTGCTTATATACCCCACCACCACCACTTCAAGTAGTCTCTGGGCAGTTTACAGTTTAATTATGCAGGCTACACACTGCACACACACACACACCAGCAATCTGGGTACTCATTTTACTGACCTCAGAAGGATGGAAGGCTGAGTCAACCATGAGCCGGCTACCGGGGATTGAACCCCAGGTAATGAGCACAGTTTGACATGCAGTACAGGCATTTAAACACTCTGCCTAAGGTGGATATAAGCTAATCGCTGCATGGAAAGAGTGACCTAAAAGTATACAACACCAGAGTATGGCTATGCTTTTAAGGCCCTCTTCAACACAATTCTTAGAGGGGCTAAGCATGAGTTAACTGGAAGAGAGGTCTGCGTGTCTCGGGGGCCACCGCAAGAAAGCCTTTGCACTTTGACAGTCTGACCGATTTTACCCATGGGAACATGAATGGAGGCTTAGAGCAGATTAGACAGAAGGAAGAAGGAAAACACGGGTCCTGCATTTGGATGGCGGCCAGCCGGCCAGCCACCCATTCAGTGCGAGCCAAAAGCAAACGTCCCTAACTTCTGAGCTGACGTGTTTTGATATATTACCTTTCTTTTCCCCTTTAGGCTGTACTCATTGTGGTCACCGTGGCCTTTATTCAGGTAAATCCGTTCCCTCCCATAATGGATTCCGGCATCTCAGATGATGGGACTCGCCCGTCCAGAAAAAAAAGATGAACTGACAAGTTTTGTTTCCCTCCCTCGCGGCCCCCCCCCCCCGTTTTTTTTCCAGGAGCACCGTTCTGAAAAATCTCTGGAGGAACTTAACAAGTTAGTCCCACCTGAGTGTAACTGGTAAGATGTTAAAGCATCTGTCCGCTTTATCTTTGGAATGTCTGTTTCACTTCCTCTAGACTTCTGCTGTAGAATTCCGCTGAGTCCCAGGTTGGCTGCAGTGGGAAACTGGGCATGGATTTGGGTCAATCATGGAAGAACTTGGAACAAAGTTCTATTGTCTAAGTTAAGTGGTGTCCAAATTTTGGCCCTCCAGATGTTTTGGACCACAACCTCCACAGTCCTTTGTCATTGGCCATACAGGCTTGGAATTCTGGGAGTTGTGGTCCAAAACATCTAGAGGGCCAAAGTCTGGACACCCCTCTAACTTCTATAGACTATAGCAGCACAGTATCTGATTGGTTTTGAGAGTTATTGTTGCAAAATACTGAATAGCTCAGTGAATTAGGTATCTGGTTATGAAGCCAGTGGTTGGGAGTTGCTACAAATCCAACGCTCACAGCTGAAGACTTGCAAACCTCCAAAATGTTGCACAGGAGCATAATGCGTTGCCTTAGACCAGTGGTTCTCAACCTGTTGGTCCCCAGATGTTCCTGGACTGCAACTCCCAGAAATCCTGGCCAGCTCAGCTAGTGATGAAGATTTCTGGGAGTTGCAGTCCAGGAACATCTGGGGACCCACAGGTTGAGAACCACTGCCTTATCCTGAATTAGATAATTGATCGCTCAAGGCCAGTATGCTCAACTCAGACTGGCAGCAACTGGCCAAGTTTTCATGTAAGGGCCTTTTCTAGTCATATCAGGAGATGCCCATCAAGTGCCAGAGGGCCAAAATTACCCAACCCTTCTATAAATAATCATGGTTTCGTCTGGGCAAATGTGGTCATCTTTACATATAATTAAAAACATGTCATGTACTTGTCCTCCAGCCAGATCTGTACGTCGTTTGGTTGACCTGAACGTTGTGTGTTTAAGAGGAATCAATTCTTCGGTCAACATCCATATGCCTCTAAGCAGGATCAATAAGTTGCTCTAACCTTAGCAGCGCAAATAACGCTTGTCTGTTTTGTGCCTGTAACGATAATGACCAATTTGAGGGCGGCCAATTTGCCTTTCAAGGTTAGAGAGAACATTCTTATGGTTTTGCTTCTCTTTGCTCCTTCGGTGTTCACACAGACCTCATTCACAGGGAAGGCCGTCTATTGGACGTAGCCAAACCTAAGTTGTTCCAACCACTCCACAAAACTCCAGCTCACCACGTAGCTTTCACCAAGTGTTGAGTGTTGGTCACTTGAGGACAAGGACATTGTTTTACAGATATTTTACTCTGCTGTTTTTTATAGATAGCCCAGTGAGTTGGTTATCAAGCAGAAATTGGAGGTTTAATTCTCCACTCCATATCCCAGCTGTCCTACATAGCCTTCGGCAAGTTGCACCCACCTCTGAGTATCCCCTACTTGGAAGCCCTGAATGGGGCTGTCATAAACCACGCTTGAGAGGATGTGATCATTATTTATTATTTAGTTGCCAAATCTCCCTCCTGCAGCATTTGGAGATTGGTATTTTCATGAGCTGATCAGAATTTTCTGCTCTGGTTTCCATGAACTACAACAGAGATTCCCGAGTAGTTTACCTCACCAAACTACAGCTCCCATGATTCCTCGGGATGGAACCATGGCACCCTATGAGACCTCAGCTTGCAACAATTATATGGTGCAGATGGCCATGAAATTCATCACACTGTTGGGGAGGAATAAATCCTGTTTGTACCTGAGAGAACCAAACTAAATTTTTATTGTTGCTGTTGTGAACTGTGTATTTTAGTTGCCAAAGGATGTCTTGGTTCATTTATAGAAGAAGGCCTTTTTGTGAGTGTGATGCTATTAAGGATGGTGGCTGATGAATTGTTGCTGGATGAAATATATTGGAATGAAGATGCTTTGTGTGGAAACATGCCCATACTCTAACATCATAAAATTAGTTTTGCTAGATTATATCCAGGATGGATTTGGTCTAGTATTTTGTTTCCAGCAGAGAACAAATCGGGCAGCTTTATTTTATTGTTTATTTGTTTACAACATTTATCACAAATAATAATCATGTGCTGTCAAGTCACTTCTGACTCACGGTGACCCTTTCAGGGTTTTCTAGGTGGCTTACCATTCCTGAGGGTGCCTTGGGACTGCACTGCTCCTCCAGAGCCACATTGACAGCCCACCTAATATATCCATAGATGTAGAGTCTTCACAGACTCCAAAGTGACCGTATTGGCTATGCTCCCTGGGAGTTGTGGTCCAAAAAAGAAAAAAAACAGATAGCATTTCCAAGCATTGGAAAATCTGAGTAGGAAAGAGAAGCTGAAATGTTCAGGCACCAGGGAGAAAGAGCTTTGCTCCATACATCTCTGAAGCTTCTGCTCTGATCAGCATTTCTGTTTGGCTTCCTGAAAAATCCAGCCTAAGGGAGGGGAAACTACAACACCTTCTTGCTCGAGAACTTGTGCCTGGAGACATCGTGTGCCTTTCCATGGGAGACAGAGTGCCTGCAGATATAAGACTCACAGAGGTAAGGGATGGAAGGTCAATTGGGTTCTCTGTATTCCCTATACCTGTGTGCCTGGAAATTAAGCAACTCACTCCAAAACTCAAAGCAAAGCAAAAGCAAAGTGTTCTGCTTATATACCACCCCATACCACTTCAAGTAGTCTCTGGGTGGTTTACAGTTTAATTGCAGCATGCAGGCTATACATTGCCCCCATTCCGAGAAAGCTGGGTACTCATTTTACCAACCTTGGAAGGATGGAAGGCTGAGTGAACCTTGAGCCTTCTACCTGGGATTGAACCCCAGGTCATGAGCCCAGTTTTATCTGCAGTACAGACATTTAACCACTGCTCCACGAGGCTAGTACCACTGTGCCACTCAGTGCAGAATCTCATGTTTCTAGTCCCTATGACTCTGAGATCCTGATGGAGGACAATTGGATCATCTTTGGAGGGTCTGCTAGGGGTTCCCCTGACTCTGGAGATGCCCCAGTGACGTCCCAGGGTGACATCCCAGTGTCAGGATGCTCTCCCCAGGCAAGGCCCCACTTTGATGTCATTTCAATCCAGGGAAATGCTGTTAAAATTCTCCTGGCCTCTCCACTGTGAATGTTTAAATTCCTGGCTACATCTTGCTAGTTTAATTATGAAGAAAGCTGCATGGTGTTTTTATTGATTTTATTACAATATACAAAAACAAACACTCAAAAAGATAGTAAACAAAATGTTGCTATCCCGGTTACTATTGAAGGCTGGAATAGTAACACTGGGACTCAAAAAACAGTGCAAAGACTGCTGAGTTCTGTGGGTTTACTCACTGGAAAGCAGCCATAGGATCACAGCTGAATTCTCTCATTATGCTAATATATGTGCCTAAGGAAGACTCCGGTATTTATTTATTTATTTATTTATTTATTTATTTATTTATTTATTTATTTATTTATTGAGCTTATATCCCACCCATCTTCCCAGAAGAGAACTCTGGGCGGCTTACAATAAAACCCAATAAAGCAGACAGAGACAGTACGGGCTACGGACAACTTTTTGCAAGTACAGTCGTACCTTGTATAAAGGAATTAATTCGTTCTGAATGAAATTCTGTTAAGCAAAATTTCCTTTATACAAATTTCCCATTGGAATGCATTGAAAACAGAGTAATCCCCAATCGTGACCATTTTTATGTTGTACGGATTCGCCCCATAGGCAATTCTGATAGGCAAATTTCCCCTATCTCCAGAATCGTTTATGTTTTGCATATTTTATGTTATACAAACCGTTTGTTATAAATGAGGGTCCACTGTATATCAAATTTAAATAATGTACTTGGATGGGATGGTGGCTCAAGAATAGGTTGATGGGCACCCCTTGATCAAAACAGGCACCCAGCCAATTCAAGCCTATAAGCTGCCCACACATGAGTGACAGAATGTGAGTTATTTTCAAAACCTTTGAAAAAAAAATCAAGCAGGGTGGATAACTTGAACCTCTCAGGGGCTGTCTTGGCTCCATGCCTGCCATTTTTGGGGAGGGTGTCTAACCTCCCTACCCACCCACCCCTGTTGGCAAAAATAAAGTGCTAACCTGCACTTCCAGAGTTAGGGATACCAGTCCATTCTTGGGAGTCTTTGGGACCCTCTGAGGATTAAGGAAAGGATGGTGGTTGGGGTTTTCCATCTGTTTGGCTGAATTCTGGAGGTTTTTCTTCCTAAGGTTTTGCCAGTCTTTGCGTACAGCAACTTCTGAGGGCAGGAGAGCAGGGAGCCAGAATTCTTTCTGTGCTTGAAGAATACAGATCAAGGAAACCTTTTAAAAAATTAAAATCAGACATGACTAAAGGAGTTAAAGGGAGAATGTGCCACCATCTCTGCTTTTGTTAGGTTACAGATCTCTTAGTGGACGAGTCCAGTTTTACGGGAGAAGTGGAGCCCTGCAGTAAGAATGACGGCGTCTTATCAGCACCTGGAGCTATGATGACTCTCAGCAATATTGTTTTTATGGGAACTCTCGTGCGATACGGCAAAGGAAAGGTGACCAGCTAGGAATGTCCTGATGCCATTAGTCCATGGAGCATTTTTGTTAGCTCTGCGGAGGACAGAATAGTGATACTTGGATGCTGTTTCAGTCATTGTCTAATTCTCTCTAGTGCAATGGTTCCCAACCGGGGGGGTCGGGACCCCTTTGGGGGTCGAATGACCATTTCACGGGGATCACCATGAGCCAGTGAAGAAAAAGGCACAAAGCTTGGGTCTGGACGAGAAGGGGGGAGGGGGAAGAGTGAGCTACAGCTTGATAGGTTGGAGGGGGTGTCAGTCAATGGCACCGGAGGCTGCAATTGGCTGTGCATGCCTATACAGAGGGAAGTTCTCTATGGCACCTGGGGCAGTGGCCTGCCAAAGGGGGCTTGTGGCCTCTTCCAAGCAGGGCAAGGGGGTCACCCCAACAGGAGGAACTGTGTTAAAGGGTCGCAGCATTAGGAAGGTTGGGAACCGCTGCTCTAGTGGGATGTGGCAAGGAGGATCTCCCAGTAGGAGACTTCTGAGAAGCTTAAAAAAGCTGAATCATGCCCTCAGGAGAGTCACGTTTCATACTAGGTTCTGAGGTTTCCTACCCCTATTATAAAATTTTAACTGGATACTCAGCCTGTGAGAGCTCTTCTTAAGCATAAGGGCCTTGCCTTTCCACCTTGTTTCGTGATTATTGTCTTGGATCCTGAGCTGTAGCCTACCATAAAAACATAAACATAAGAACATAAGAAGAGCCCTGCTGGATCAGGCAAAAGGCCCATCTAGTCCAGCTTCCTGTATCTCACAGTGGCCCCACCAAATGTGTCTGGGAGTGCACAAGACTAGATCTCTGTCTCCTGCAACCACTCCCCTGCATCTGGCCGTTGAAGTACCCCAGTTTTAACCCTGGAGATGACACATCTCCATCATGGTTTGTAACCTGTGACGGACTTCTCCAGGAATCTGTCCAATCCCCTTTTGAAGGCATCCAGGCCCGATGCCATCACCACCTCCTGTGGCAGGGAGTTCCACAGACTAAAAACACGCTGGGTAAAAAAACATGTTCTTTTGTCTGTTCTCCCTCTGGCCCTTCTGCTACTCGAGGACAGAACCCCAACGAGAGATGGGCACGAACCAGGAAAATAGTCTCCGTGATGGTTTGCGGTTTACTTACTCCACCTTTCTCCTTGGAAAAGGACCCAAGGCAGCTTACTATGAACCATGAACTTTCATAAACTTTCTAACAAGATTAACCCTTTTGTGGTGCATATTGTTCAGGAATTGTAAGATGCCAAACGTACAGAGATTGTTCAACTAACTCTCCTCCTCCAAGCATTGCAATGACTGGATTTGGACCATTCAAGTTATAGTACCCTCCCCACCCTCAAAGCAGCTTGCTAAAGAGCACTTTCTGGGGGGGGGGTGATTTTTTTTTGGGGGGGGGGGCTATAACTCAGGTGTCCCAAATCCAATCTTTGCCAAACTTGGAGGGAATGAGGAAAAGCATCCACACAAGAGTTGGTCCACAGAAAATCATTGGCCTTGCTGTCTAAAGGGGAGGAAAGTCAGCACATTTGGAGGGCATGATTAAAATATACAGAGAAGGTGTCAACTGTATGTACATGTGTTCTGTCCATTTCCACTTCTTTAGGGTATTGTCATTGGAACCGGCGAAAACTCACAGTTTGGGGAAGTGTTTAAAATGATGCAGGAGGAAGAGGTAAGAAAGGATGCAGAGAAGATGGAGAGAGAAGTCTACTTTACTTTCCTGGTTTTCTCAGAATTTGGGAAGTTCGTTTGAAAGCATACCTTTCATTTGTTTCCAGTTATTTTATTTTATAAACTGTGATCCAAAGTAGCTTATTGCGTCATTTAAACATGAAAACAGGCTAGTTCTGTGTCTTGATTTTCTGCTACTTTCGTGACCCTATCAGCACCAGGAGCTAAAGCCCAATTTAGTTCCCTTTGATGGAGATTTGTTTTTTACTTTTTTTCTTTCAATATAAATGATGAATTGAACTAGAGAGGGCTCATATCAGAGGATTTTCATTGTTCTGAAACAAAAAAGCCATAATAAATAAGTATAAAAGGGACACATATTGATAGGGAAGTCCATGGAGATTCTCAGTTGTCCAGCTGAGGTTCTACAGGAGCTGAGTCATGGCAACTGAACTTATTCTCGTGTGGGATTGAAATGTTTTGCTACTCATCCAAGTAGCTTCTTCACTCTGACGTCCAGTGGCCACAACTCATCACTCAGATTCATAGGGAAGCTTCCTTTTCTGGGGTGGCAGGCAGCACAGCCAACATGTGATGCTGGCCTCGATGGCCACCATTTGCTCACCCTGGAAGTCCTTAATATTTTGCCACTCCCAGGAATTCTGTGAGCAGAATATGGCTGCTCTTTCACATTCACTCACTCTCATGCACAAAATATCAACTGCTTCATGTCTGCCATAGCATCTGAAGGATGAAGCCTACATGAGGTTCCACATCCACTCCATGTGTTCGTTAGACACGGGGTTGGGTGTGTTTGAACTGCCAGTCAAAGATTCATATAAGGTTATATTAATGGTATCAAGCTTTGTTTCTGCACTAAAAGTCTCTCTCTCTCTCTCTCTCTCTCTCTCTCTCTCTCTCTCTCT
>JAHTLZ010000213.1:5117469-5149292 GCA_023846285.1 Phrynocephalus versicolor | reverse complement strand
TGGCGATTTGCTAATCTGTCGCTCTAGACTGTGGCGATTTGCTAATCTGTCACTCCTGATTAGCAATTTGCTAATCTGGTGATTTGCTAATCTGCCACTCCAGACTGTGCCTTGCAATGATTGCAGATGTCTTCTAAGCCTTGTGTGTTTGTTTGTCTGCTTTGGGGCTACTGGAGGCAACTGGCAGACAACAGCTCTTGACCGACTGATCCGGAAGAGCTGAAGGAACATTAAAGAAAGTGTTCTGATTGGCTGACCTGCTATTGCAGCAGCAACATTTAAAAAAAGTGTGTGTCCTGATTGGCTGTCTCAGCACCATTGAAACAACAGGAAAATACAGGTGCCCTTATTGGCTAGCCCAAGATCAATGCACCCACATAAAAATGTGAGTTCCTTAATTGGTTGCCCCAGCATTATTGTGGTAATTTAGCTACATGTGTGTCATGGTTGGCTTGCCTTAGCACCAGCTGAAGCATATTTGTTATCTGTGATTGACTGGTTGGGTTTGAGCCTGTTGAACATATTTTTTTTCCTGAAACGGTGTTGTCAACATTGACAAGAACAGAATAATATCCAATACAGGCTTTGTTTCTTGACCAACTGCAGCTGCAATATAGTTTCAGTTGGAATAGTTAACATTTCCAACTTCTGAAACCCAAAGCTGCTGCTGCTATTTATTATTATTATTAGCCACACAGCTAACTATGCTGGATTTTGTATTACAAATCACTAGTCGAACGCTTCCCAAGCGTTTAGGACTATGTGATGCATCTGCGAATTATGCAAGCAGATCCCAGTAAGGCAGCTTTCTGCAGCTGACTGATGGTGGCTTTGTCAACTCCAATTGCTTAGCTCTTTAGGCACTGCACCCATTGTGCTGATTACCACTGGGACCAACTGTACTGGTTTATGCCAGAGTCTCTGAAGTTCAATTTTGGGATCCTGATATTGGGCAATTTTTTCAAGTTGTTTCTCAGTGACTCTACTATCTCCTGGTATAGCAACATCAATGATCCACACTTTTTTCTTCTCCACAATCACAGTATCCCGGGTATTATGCTCCAAAACCCTGACTGTCTGTATTCAGAAGTCCCAAAGTAATTTCGCATGCTCATTTTCAGTCACTTTTTCAGGCTTATGATCCCACCAGTTCTTTGCTACGGGCAGATGATAGTTCTGGCACAAATTCCAGTGGATCATTTGAGACACTACATTATGACGCTATTTGTAACCAGTCTGAGCAATTTTCTTGCAAAGCTCATTATTATTATTATTATTATTATTATTCTTGCATCATAAAGTTCAAGTCTATACACAGGGCTTTTCTTGCTATGAAGGATTCTGTAAAAAGCTACCCATTCCTCCCCACCTCCCCCAAAAGCCAAGTAATTTATCCGTTTCTCTTCTTCCGGCACTGATCTTTGTATTCCTCTGTCACTTCTAAAGGCCTTGCAGCAGGCAGGTGCCATCGTGGGGATGACGGGGGATGGAGTGAACGACGCGGTGGCTCTGAAAGCTGCTGACATTGGCATCGCCATGGGACGGGCCGGCACCGATGTCAGCAAAGAGGCAGCCAGCATGATTCTGGTGGATGACGACGTCTCAACCATCATGTGGGTGGATTCCAGAGGCCGCCTGGCTTCCGACAGACAAAAGAGAGGGAAAGAGACACCGAGCAGGGGGGCAGGGATGCTCTCTGAATTCAAAGGCTGGAAGGGACCGGTTGTAGAGTGGGGTTTAGTGGTTTCAGCAAGTGATTTCAGCTCTCTGACATAGCCGGCTGGAGACAGCTTCTGGTGCAACAACTCTTTATTCAGGGAGAGAACAAGACTGGGGACTGGGGAGAGGGAGCTACATTTATAGGAACGAGGACTGCGGTTGATGGCAGATAGGTTGACAGTTACCCCAGCCCAGAAAGATCCCTCCCATTCACGCCGACTACAGACATGTGAGGTGGCACTTAAAAACACCCACCAGTAATAATATGCAGAACTGTTGTAGGAAGCTGGACAGGTCAACAGAAGATTTCTGAAGCTGAGGTCACCAGGGATTCCCCTTTGCACATCCCTCGTGCTCTGGGATCTGAGTGCATCATCTTGTGAGTCCAGTGTAAAAAAAATGTGTGTCTCTGTGGACGGCAGATCCCAGGATGCTTCAGCCCCTCCCTCAAACATTCACTCTCAAAATACCGGAACTAGGGGACATATACTCAAATTGAGGGCTGGGAGAGTAAGAACAGACAAAAGAAAATATTTTTTTCACCCAGCGTGTTGTTAGTCTGTGGAACTCCCTGCCACAGGAGGTGGTGATGGCGTCTGGCCTGGATGCCTTCCAAAGGGGATGGGACAGATTCCTGGAGGAGAAGTCCATCACAGGTGACAAACCATGCTGGATATGTGTGTTGTCTCCAGGTTTAAAACTGGGGTACTTCAAGGGCTAGATGCAGGGGAGTGGTATCAGGAGACAAAGATCTAGTCTCGTGCGCTCCCAGAGGCATTTGGTGTGGCCACTGTGAGATACAGGTAACTGGTTCTCTACCTAGTCAGAACAGACTTGATGGCATGCAGTTATTATTATTTAACCCGGTTAGGAGGTACAACTCCATTCTGAGGGTTTTTTTTTTCAGTCCCCACTTTTTGTTAGTTTCAGCAGGGGTAGCTGTGTTGTCAACTTCCACAAATAATCCAGAACTTTTGTAGATGCTGGTTTCATAAATATTTATGTACTGCTTAAAACAAACAAACAAACAGAAACATTTTTTTTCTTTCCCAACAGGAGTGCAATTGAGGAGGGCAAAGGCATCTTTTACAACATCAAAAACTTTGTCCGGTTCCAGCTCAGCACGTGCGTTGCTCTTGGCTTAAGCCATACAAACGAGTCATTCTTAATTGGGACACCCAAGGTCTCCCTGAAGGTTTAATTTTTGCCTCTTTTGTTCTTCCTGGGCAGGAGCATCTCAGCTCTCAGTTTAATCGCTCTGTCGACGGTGTTCAATTTGCCAAATCCGCTCAACGCCATGCAAATCTTATGGATCAACATTATCATGGATGGCCCACCCGCCCAAAGGTGAGCGTGTTGGTTTTGTATCGATTGACCCAGCCTTTTCTTGCCGGATTATGTGTTTGTTTGTGGTATGGATGGAGGTGTTGTCTGTTTTATCTATCCCTTTGTTTGTTATTGGATTTTATTGGAGTCTTTTCCGATGGGTTGTTTAGGTTGTAATCTGTTGTATACTGCCCAGAATTCCTGCAGGAAAATTGGGGGTTAATAAGTATAAATATAAATATAAATGAATAAATAAAAGATGCAGAGTGGAAAGAACTTAAGAACATAAGAAGAGCCCTGCTGGATCAGGCCAAAGGCCCATCTAGTCCAGCTTCCTGTATCTCACAGTGGCCCCACCAAATGCCTTTGGGAGTGTACGAGACTAGATCTCTGTCTCCTGCAACCACTCCCTTGCATCTGGCCCTTG
The DNA here is from genome assembly GCA_023846285.1 of Phrynocephalus versicolor. Taxonomy (NCBI): domain Eukaryota; kingdom Metazoa; phylum Chordata; class Lepidosauria; order Squamata; family Agamidae; genus Phrynocephalus; species Phrynocephalus versicolor. The sequence continues at coordinate 5,145,820 of JAHTLZ010000213.1, read as the reverse complement.
AAGTACCCTGGTTTTAAGCCTGGAGATGACACATCTCCATCATGGTTTGTAACCTGTGATGGACTTCTCCTCCAGGAATCTGTCCAATCCTCTTTTGAAGGCATCCAGGCTAGATGGCATCACCACCTCTTGTGGCAGGGAGTTCCACAGACTAACGACACGCTGGGTAAAAAAAAAATATGTGGAAGATGCTGGAAGTTACAGTGCAAGACTTGGCTTCTGGAAGATTATGTTAATTTAGTGCCCCCAGACTGCAACTGGGTCCATATTAAGCCAGGAAATAGATGGTTCTGACCCCCTGCTCCCTTCTTTCCATTTTGGACCCCATAAGTGCTTCTTATCTCATTTGGCACCCTAGTGACCCCATGCCAAAAAGACCTGCCCCTGGGGGATCTCTGGAAGTGGAAATAGGATGTTTTCAACCCCACATTTTATTTTATATATTATTTAAAATGAGGTCTTTTTGGAAGACTTGCTCACTTTGACCTTTATGGGCATTTCATAGTTGGTTCACATCTTAGTAAAATTCAGAACATATATTGCGTAAAACCACAGAGCAGATCCACAGTCCATAAGCAAGTGACACACCTATGGAGTCGTCTGGGACTTGAGGAGTCCCATCTTGATCTAGTGTCGGGCTAAGCTTGTGATCCTGTTTCTTGGTAGTTCCCAACTCTGTACACAAAATGAGCAAACTTATTGAGGGTGTCGTCCTCCCCATTTGACAAGAGCGATTGCATCCCATCAGCCTGTGTCTGTCCCTGTAGATTTGCTAGGATATGTCTAAGATATTTTTGGCGGGAAAGTTTAGACAGAGGAGATGTGAAGGAAATCTGTTTGGCTGTCTCAGGATGTTTTGATGATAGTGGTATTCCCTCAAACAGTCCCACATAGAAGAGCTGAGGGCAGGGCATTGCATCCCACAAGATTAAAGGCTCTTCTTAGCTGTCGATTATACAGACACTCTACATCAGGCCTCCCTTTATAGTCTCGTATACGGTTTAGGTTTGTGCTTTGGTAACAATTGTGTATCTTCCTCTGGGTTTGGGGGGAAACAGCTTAGGCGTTGAGCCAGTGGACCGAGATGCCATCAAGCAGCCTCCAAGGAAAGTCACAGATACGATTCTCAGCAAGTCCCTGGTGCTGAAGATCTTGATGTCCGCCACCATTATCATCAGTGGAACCATGTTTGTCTTCTGGAAGGAGGTGAGGAAGCTAGATCATGTAGTAGAATGTGGAATAGCCAGCAACAACTATAAGGTCAGTCTTGACAAGAGGATAAACTACAAAATGAAGTAATAGAAGATGTCTGCATTTTTTACACTACCTGGCCATCCTCAGATGGAGCATAAGATCCTTTTCACCCGAGAATTAAGGAGTATTTCTCTTTGTCAACCAGAGGTAGAATTCTTTTAGACTCAGTAGTAAGCAGTAAATCCTTTGATTAAAGCAGTGTTTCTCAACTTGTGGGTCCCCAGATGTTCCTGGACTGCAACTCCCAGAAATTCCTTCCAGCACAGCGAGCGGTGGAGGCTTCTGGGAGTTGCAGTCCAGGAGCATCTGGGGACCCACAGATTGAGAACCACTGGATTAAAGGATTTCATGCTCACTGGGGCTAGAAGTCCATGGGCTCAAACTATAGGCTATAGTTTTAAAAGGATGCATGCATCTACAAACATCAACAATTTTGCATTGCAAAAATTATTATGCACAGATACGTCATTGGACCAACTCAGCTCAAATGCTGCAAGCAGGGATGATATCACTAACATTTGGCTTTTTCCAGTAATTCAACCAAGCTAGGTTGATGATGGCCACATTTCTCTAATCAAACAGCAATGCTACAATTGGCAGAATTTACCTGCAGAGAAAAAAATTCTTCTCTATTTCTCACATTGCCCTTTTTAAAAGAGGAAATGTTTCTGCAGCTCCATCTATCACCAAGGGTAGATTTAAGGCTTTGTGGGTTATATGGTGCTGGGCTTCTAATCTTTCCTTTAGAGGAAGCAAGATTGAATTTCAAGGTGACTGTGATTTGACAAACAAAAGGCCCATTGTGAGCGAGACAGCTGGACTTCATACATGCTCCAAAACATTCTGGATGTTTCTTTTTTGCTCTCTTTCTCTTTTCTACAAATGAATTCTTTTCTCTATGTGTTTTTCCAGATTCCAGAAAGTGGGGTAACGCCACGGACCACCACCATGACTTTCACTTGCTTTGTGTTCTTTGACCTTTTCAACGCTTTGACGTGTCGCTCCCAGGTAAGGGTGCTTTGCTGGTGGCTCCTAACCCAGAGGAAAGGATGTTTTAAGGGCGCTTTTACATGACCCCTAAAATCCGAGGCAAAGGGCTCCCAGATCCAGAGCTTAAAAATGTTTTCCCACCAGCTCCGGACTTTAAAAAAAAATTCACTACGACCATACCCACCTAAGCGCATCCCAGCACACTTTTCAAGTACCTGGACTCCAGGAGGTAAAAAATCTTCCGATGCAGATTGTAAAGCTGTGAATGCCGGGCTCCCTCGCCTTCTGTTTGTTTGTTTTGTCCCTGCTGCCCCTTTAAGAGACAGGAATCCCTACGGGGCTGCTCGGGGCTGCTTTGACCGGCAGATGGAGGTGAGCCTGCATTTTTTCTCCCTTTCTTTCTCCCTCCCCTCACACAGACAGGAACAATGGAGTGCGGAGGGGTGGGAACACAGGAAGAGCGACAAACCCCCACGATCTCTGGTCCGGATTTAAGTTGCCTCCGGATTTTAGAGGTTGTGTAAAAGTGCCCTAAGATGCTGGATAGCTGACTGGATAGCTCAGTGGAATCAGTGTCTGGTTGGGCAGCTGGAGACTGAGAGTTCGGTTCCCCGCTGGGCATTCCAGAAGAGCCAGCCTGGGCAACCTTGGGCAAGCTGCATCGTCAGCAGAAAGGAATGGCAAAATCCCTCTCACAAAGGAGTCTTCTCCCTCTCACAAAATACCAGACCTAGGAGACATACTCAAATTGAGGGCTGGGAGAGTGAGAACAAACAAAAGAAAATATTGTTTTACCCAGCGTGTTGTTAGCATGTGGAACTCCCTGCCACAGGAGGTGGTGATGGCATCGGGCCTGGATGCCTTCCAAAGGGGATGGGACAGATTCCTGGAGGAGAAGTCCATCACAGGTTACAAGCCATTATGGAGATGTCTAATCTCCAGGCTTAAAACTGGGGTACTTCAAGGGCCAGATGCAGGGGGCTGGTATCAGGAGACAGAGATCTAGTCTCGTCCGCTCCCAGACGCATTTGGTGGGGCCAGTGTGAGACGCAGGAAGCTGGACTCAATGGTCCCTTGGCCTGATCCAGCAGGGCTCTTCTTATGTTCTTAAACCCCATGATAATAAAGGCTGGCTTTTGACCTAATGGCATCTGAATGACAGCTTTTCTTTCCTTGAAGTGTATGGTCAGACTAACCAGCAGTGGCAAACCTTTGGCACTGCAGATGTTTTGGACCACAACTCCCAGAATTCCAAGCCTAGACTGCCAATGACGAAAGACTGTGGGACTTGTGGTCCAAAACACCTGGAGTGACAAAGGTTTGCCACCACTGGAGTAGATGATGTGCTGAACATGGAAAGACATGTACCACATCCTAAACAGAATGGAATCTAAAGCTGGCATCTTGAGGTTGTTGTTTCCTAAAAGGTGGTCACATCTTCCAGGAGCCAAGAGAGCTATTGGAATGGAGAATTCCCCGCCACACACACACACACTTAATACTTGAGAGATTGGCATGATAGAAAAAGCTGGATTCCCACTCATTAGGGAAGAGGAATCCTTTACATCTCCCAAAATCTCCCAGTTAGCATGATTAATGACCCATGCACTGCAGTCTCACTCTGTGGAAAAGTTACTTTAATTTAGCACCTCTGTGGACTCCAAAATTATAACTTTCCCAAGCTCTGGTTTGATCCACTCTCACGTCAGTGGTTTTTAAAGGAACTATCAGTTGACAGCATCGTCTTGTTCGGAAGTTACTTTAAGGAAGGGCCATTGGATTGCTGCAAAGCACTGATATAACATCAGATCACTTCTTGCCTGCCCCAATAATCCTTGGTGGTTGTTTTTTTCCCCCCTCAGACAAAACTGATATTGGAAATTGGCCTTTTCCGGAACCACATGTTCTTATATTCCGTGCTGGGTTCCATTTTGGGTCAGATGGCCGTCATTTACATTCCTCCTCTACAGAAGATTTTCCAGACAGAAAATTTAGGAGCATTAGGTAAGTCAGATGACTAAAATTCCGAGGGAGGTGTGTGTGTGTGTGTATCAATTTGTTTATAAAAGATTGAAGTACACAGCACTCTAGCTTCTGAAGGACATTCCACTTATATATTTTACAAGGGAGCCATTTTACGGAGTAACAAAATGTTTCATTTTCAAAGGGAAAAAGAAACATTTCGTTTCATAACAAAAAAGCTTTCCGTTTCGTTTCGTAACGTTTCAAAACCTTACAAAACAACAAAACAGTGTGTCATTTTTTGTAAGATGTCCATCTCTGCTGTGTATATTTCTATTATGGGGCAAGAAGTGACTTTCTAGTTTTCAAAAATATCTTTTAAAAAACTAGAAAAGCCTCCTCATGCCCCCTAGTGGCCAGAAACATTTTTTTTTTAAAAAAATTATGGGGCAGAACCTTTTGCGGTGTGCGTACAGGGTCTAGGGTGCTGGAGAGACAAAACATATCAGAATTGCCACGAAGGAGAAAAGGCCTTTTGTGAGGAGTGGAAAATTTGATTCTCACTTGTGTAACCATCTACAACAGTTTGTGAAGATTCTCAGTCCTCCGGGTGAGTTTATCCGGAAGATGAGTCATGGTAACTGGGACATCTTTTCTTAAGAGATCGAAACATTTCACTGCTCATCCAAGCAGCTTTGTCAATAGCATCTACAATAGTAAACCCACCCACCCACCCACCCACCCCTGTTTTCCTTCCTCAACAGATTTATTGTTCCTCACCGGCTTGGCTTCTTCGGTGTTTATCCTATCTGAACTGGTCAAATTGTGCGAAAGATATTGCTGCTCCCGATCCAAGACAGACCACATTGAGCTGCAAAGTGTGTGACTGCAAGAATGAAGGTTTTCGTCATCTTAGAAGAAGGGCTGTAGCTCAAAGGTGACCTTGCGCTTTGTATACCAAGGATTCCAGGTTCAACCCAGTTTCCAGGAACTCCCTGGAAAGCTACTGCCACTCAGCGTTGACTGCACGAGATGGACTCAGCATAGGGTAACTTCCTGTGTTCCTTTGGTTTCCGTCGACATAGGCTGGAATGCCACTTCGGACGGAATCCATGAGGATGAATTGATCTTTTTATACACTGTTGAAAATCGTCAAAGCAACTTGAGATCGACAGAGCTGTCAGCAAACCGATCACATTTCTTCCATATATATCATAGTCCGCTGCATTATTCCCCTCTCATCTCAACACTACGTTTTGAAGGAAAAAGAGAATGGTGGCAGACGGGGGGGGGGGGACGCACAGATCCATGGCACCGTCAACATTTATTTATTTACGTTGCAATAAAACTTTTTGTTAATAAAACACGTCGTCAGAGAGTTTGTGTGGCCTAACGAGCAGAGTATTTGATGAGGAGTAGCAAGACATGAACACCCCCCCCCCCCAGGAAATTGGAGACAGGCACATTTGCTCACAGGAAAACAAAATGGTGGTAGAAGTGTTTTGCTGTTTGTAATCCTTTGACAGAATAGACAAAAATTTAATTAGTATTATTTATTTTTATTTTGTTTATACACCTTATATGTCGCCCACTACCCCAAGGTCTCTGGGTGGCATATAAGTTGTATAAATAAAATAAATACCATGTAGGCACAATATCTCTCTTCATTATGGGCATCTTTGAGAATAAATCACCTCAATATTAGTTTATTATTATTCTCCTTCCAGCCTCTGAATTCAAAAACAGTACTGCTTCTCTGCTGAGCTTTCTTTCCCTCTTGAGTCTGTTGGAGACAGCTATTTATTTGCTGTTGATCAGTTCAGTTGGTTGACAGTGTCTGTGCAGTGATAATAGCAGCATGTACGAGCCTGTAATTGCAAGCAATTGTAAGTTATGTTTTGTTCTTTCTCCTATAAACGTATCAGAGTCAGTTATTGAGACTTCTGTAAATGAGAAAGAGGTGAACTTTAAGAAACTTGGTAGTTATTCTCCTCTGAGTCTCTGTACTTCTACTATTTAGCAAAAAGGAATTTTACTGGAGATGCAAAATTCTGCAGCACCTATAAGAAACATGTATTTAGCAGATACACACAGGTCTCAAAGGCACATGTGGAGGTCATTCCCTTTGGCCAGTGAAGAACTGAGCAGTGCCTTTTTCCTCCTAGTCTAACAGTTCGAGAAACAAGCAAATAATGAGTATTCCTGAGTGGAAAATTGCTATTGTGGACTGCTATATTATCTCAAACACAGTCATACACTAAGGCTTGACTGACATCGTTCCCTCTAGATCTCTAGTCCAACAAAAGAGTCCCCAAAGTTCTCACAACAGTGAAAAACTAGTCTTAAAAAGATTCCACAAAAGATTTTTATAAAAAGAGAAAAGAAGGGGAAAATAGCTGAAAAATCAATCACAGGAAACAGGAGAGAGCAAATGGAATCGGAAACCTTTTATTTGTTCCGCTCAATCTGCGTTTGACATCCATATGCCATGTCAAGTGGAAGAGGTAGAAAGGAGAGTTTTCAAAAGGGTGTCCCACAAAGTGTTCTGCTCATATACTGCCCCATACCACTTCAAGTAGTGTCTGGGCGGTTTACGGTTTAATTACAGTATGCAGGCTACACATTGCACACACACCCCGCAAGCTGGGGACTCATGTTACCGACCTCGGGAGGATGGAAGGCTGAGTCAACCTTGAGCCTGCTACCTGGGATTGAACCCCAGGTTGTGAGCACGGTTTTAGCTGCAGGACAGGCATTTAACCACTGTGCCACAAGGCAAATGAAATATAGCCCCTTCCCAAATTGGATGACATTCTAAAGCAGGCTTGTCCAAACTTAGGCCCTCCAGATGTTTTGGACCACAACTCCCACAGTCCTTTGCCATTGGAAATACAGACTTGGAATTCTGGTAGTTGTGGTCCAAAACATCTGGAGGGCCGAAATTTGGACAGGCCTGTCCTAAAGACAAAGTCTTGGAAGATTATGCCAAATTGAAAAACAAACCAACCAAGATTGGGGCCAGGTGGGTAAGAGGTTGCAGAAGCAGCCACAGCCGTCAGGCAAATTTCCGGTTGTGTGAGAGGCATTGCGTTCCATAGTCATGGCCAACTGTGCAACGTTTCCATAGACTAATCCGAACAGGATCTTTTCCAAAGTCCAAAATCCTGTTTGGCTTTGCTGTACGTGTAACGCTCTGTTGCCCGTGCAGCTACGCCTCCCCTGCCCTCTTCACTCCCACTTTGCACAAACGGAAGCCCCGTGGCTTCTCACAATACAATATCCGGCTTCCACAACTGCAAACCAGAGTCTCCGTTTTCTGTATTTGCAAGCCCGTAACATTCTGCCCTTAAGACGTTAAGCAACCGTCCAAAACAGAAAGAAGCATCTTAACAACGTGTAGCCTACATAATTAAGTTATAAACCGCCCAGAGAGTGCTTAAGCACTACGGGGAGGTATATAAGCAGAACACTTTGCTTTTTACTTTTGCTTTATAACACAACATGATTATACACACTGGCTTCAGCCCTTACATGTTTCTCCTCTGAGCCTATTAGATCTCCTTCAGTGCCAATGCTAATTCTAAATATTGCAGGAAGTAACATGTATATAGAGACAAAAGTAACATGTATATAGAGACAAAAAGGAGTTGAGAAGGGTGATTTACGCTTGAAAGCTGCTTTTGAACAGAATTTGTGAAAGCTAGCTTCGGCCAGATTCACAGGCAGACCATGTAAAAAAATGGGGAATATTGACACTGATAAAGAAAAGTAATTAAAATAAGTCTCATCTTTTTATGTATTGTCAGCAGAGATGGGCGCGAACTACCGTTTCGTGCCAGTTCGTTCTTTGGAAAAACAGGTGTTTTGAAGTTTACAGCCCCGCCTCCTCCAGCGGCGTCCACTCAGCATGCTGGCTTCCTTGTCCCGCCTCTTTCATGTGCTGCCTCTGAGCGGGTGCCCACCCGAGGAGGTGGGGCCGAGACATGTCGAACACAGGTTCGTCTGACCAACGCAAACCGCCAAATCGGCAATTCGTGCCCATCTCTAATCATCAGCTATACCAATCCTCCCCAAATCAGTACGGTGCCCAACTCAGGGCATTTTTGTTCTTCAGCTCCATGATCCGTTATAGCTGGCCCTGTTAGCTGGGGCTGCTGGGAACTGTAGTACAAAAGTTTTACCCAGCAAACTGAGGAAAGCCATGTGAATGCTTTGATAATTAAACATTAAGTCAGATACCTAAATCATTCAGTTATTGTGTCCCGTTTCACACATCCCTGAGCATGGCATGCATTTCCCAGCCAGGGAACCCATTATTGTCAAGAAATACTTGAATGTCTGTGCTTGCTAGCTTTGACAAAAAGGAGTTCTCTCTCTCTCTCTCTTTGAAGCACTCTGCATTCAACATCAAGCAGGAGCTTCCAAGGTTTATTCAGCGTCATTGTCGCCATCTTCATCCGGCACCCGCAATCCATCACTCTGACGGGTCTTTCCAATCATCTCAAGCAGAGCTTGCGCTTCTGGGTCAACATCTAGGATACTCTTCGGCCCTTTCCCCTAAAACAAAACCCAGGAAGAGGTTGGGAAACAAACAAGCCGAAAGTCAACAAGAGGATGAGGTCACGGTCAACTTGTCCCGGAGACTTTGCTCCTCTCGCTGGCCGGGTCTGTTCTGTGGGCGTTTCTCCCCACCTCTACCCCCTTGTCCCTCTGCAAACAGTAGGACAGGTTCTTACAAATCCACACCCACCCACGACCGCCAACCTGCATTGCTAGCCCAGTCAAACAGGTTGGTTCAGGTTCCCCCGGTGGCTGCTTTAAGAAGAGGCACGTGCGTCACAGCATAATCTTGAAGCACTTAACTTGTTCAAAGGGAAGCCCTGGGCCACCCCTGGGGCCTGGGAGAGAAGGAAGAGGACGGGAACCACGTGGTGGGCCTTGAAAATTTGCGGTGATAAGCGTCCCAGTTTGCTTTTCAAATCGTGGGAAGAGAGAACAGACCAAATTTTAAGCAGCGATTTAGACGTTAACCAGTTGGCATGGGTGGCGCGGGGACCACAGAACTTCTGTTCGCTTGTTGCAGAATTTGGATTTTGGACACTGGAGAAGCTGAATCAAACCTGGAGAAGTTGATTCAAGCTGCTCCAGATTTAAGAATAAGTTATTATAGTGCCAAGTTCTTTTTAGCCTCTGACCCACATGATTGTTCTATTTTAAGAGAGAAACAGCCGCTATTGACAACTCTCTCTCTCTCTCTCTCTCTGTGTCTGTCTGTCTGTCTGTCTGTCTGTCTGTCTCTCTCTCTCTCTCTCTCTCTCTCCCTCTCTCTGTGTACATGCAGGCCTATATACAGTGTTACCTCAAATTTAATTCATTCTCCGAGGCAATTCGCTATCCAAAACAATTCGTTATCCGAAACGCGGTTTCCCATAGGAATGAATGGGAAACCATTATAATCCGTTCTGGAGGTCCGGAAAAAAGGCCAAAAAAGTGCATTTTTGGAGACCACTTTACAAAGTGCACTTTGAAAGTGCACTCCTCCCCCTCCTTGGCCACCCCTGCCAAGGCCTCCTCCTCCCTCCCATCCCCCCCCCCCTCGCTTCCACCTCTGGCGGTGAGCTAAGAATCTCCTGGAATGCTGGGCTGAGGGGATGGCTCCAGTTAGTCAGGGAAAGCGCCCCTGGCTAGGAGCTGACGGCTGGGGGGGGGGCTGGACATGTTCATTCGTTATCTGAAAAATTTGTTATCCAGGGCATTCGTTATCCAAGGTATTACTGTATTAGATGGAGGTGTGTAGACAACTTTAACTTCAAAACTTTACATTCCAACTTTCCGCTGTTTTGGTCATCACAGTAGATTCCAAAGCTGACTAAAATTACTATCAAATAGCCACAAACAAAGTGTGTGGGGGGGGGGGGGAATACTACCCATAAAAAAAGCCCACGTAGATGGCACTTAACAGTCTGTAGAAATTGCTCCATAAATTTCTTAGACAAACAGTACCAATGAACCCTGATGCAAAAGATAACAATGACGGGATCAAGCAAACCAACCCAGCGAGTGAATTCCAACTCCTTTAAAGAATGGTTGGTGTCTACCCCCATTAAATGTTTCTTCATTTTTATTTAGGTTTGTTATTTGCCGCCAAATAAGAACATAAGAAGAGCCCTGCTGGATCAGGCCAGAGGCCCATCTAATCAGGCTTCCTGGATCTCACAGTGGCCCCACCAGATGCGTTTGGGAGCGCACAAGACTAGATCTCTGTCTCCTGATACCACTCCCCTACATCTGGCCCTTGAAGGACCCCAGTTTTAAGCCTGGAGATGACACATCTCCAACATGGTTTGTAACCTGTGATGGACTTTTCCTCCAGGAATCTGTCCAGTCCCCTTTCGAAGGCATCCAGGCCAGCAGATGCCATCACCACTTCCTGTGGCAGGGAGTTCCACAGGCTAACAATGTCTTGAGGCACGAGCTTTTGATAGTGGAAATGGGTTATCTTGGAAAGTGAGTGGACTCGTTCATGAAGAGGTTTTCAAAACAGAAATGGGATGTCTCTCTGTCAGGGAGGCTTTAGTGGTGAGTTTCTTACTTCCCAGGAAAGGCCCCATTGCTTGATCATGATGTCAGTTCAGTGACAAGCTCTTCCGTGGAAATTGCTTTCTGCAAAGAGCCCTGGGGTGGTTCCTAGGGAGATGTAAGGGCCATACATGCAGGTAGAAAGAGCACAAAATGAAGAAATCACGCTTTAGAACTGCTAGGTTGGCTGGAGCTTTGGCTAACAGTGGGAGCTCGCTCCGCTGTGCGGCACCCAGGATTCGAACCGCCGAGCTGCCGGCTTTGCAGCCGACATTTCAGTGCTCTAGCCCGCTGAGCCACCCTAACCCCATTCTGTTTAGGGGAGTCTCAAAGCCAGTTCTGGTGCTGGAGGTCCTTGTAGTCGGAAAGCCCCCTTCTTAGTGAGATGCCTCCCGATATGGTTCCACTGGAAAGTTGATTTTTGCCAAAGGGGCAACTTACCGCTTCACTTTCCGGGATGTCTCCCACGGCCCACACTTCCAAGGCGTCCAGCGTGAAGTTCTCCTTGGCGGAGAGTTGAGGGCTGTTGTAGGTGGTGCATCTTGGCTTGGCCTTGCTGTGTCCTTTCCCGTAGTTACTGTCTATCCAGAGGCCAAAATATTCATGCTGTCCACCCATGCCCTTGGAAAGAAGAAGGGAAAATGATACTACCTTACACAGGTGGGGGGTCTAGTCATTGAGTTGGCCCTTCTGTTCCAAGCCCAATGGTAGTTCCATGAGATGACTTCCAGAGGCCTTCTGATGGGTCAACCCAAAGAGACACCGACTTCCCACGCCTTGCCGCACAATCAAATGCCGCTGGGATGCTCAAAAACCACGGTCATCTGCTTTTGGTACCCAGGAAATACACCACAAACCTGAAGTATCCATATATCATTCGCAACCAGCATTAGAGGGATTCTCTTGATCCGTAAACCCATCTCATTCCCTTTCGAAACCACTTTGGCTGCATAAAATACAGCATTTTTTTCCTGTGCATAAGACTTAGATTTTTGTTTAGAACTGTTAGACTAAAACTTGAGGGTCGTCTTACACGCAGAAGGAAGTATGTCTAAATTGTATTGGACTGTATATTGCCCCTCATCAGTGTAAGCTGCCTTGGGCCCTTTTCCAAGGAGAAAGGAGAGGTAAAAATACTCTAAAATAAATAAATAAATAAATAAATAAATAAATAAATAAAAATAAACTTGAAGGCATGTGACTATTATTCCTTCCATCTTAGGTGTAGCATATGTTCCCGAACTGGATACAACCAGAGGGCAGCTATAGGCTTATGAATTCCATGTGCCTTCTTAACGCCTCCAGAAGGAGTCAGAAAGGAGACTTTGCACCAAAACCTAAAGGCAAAGAGGAAAAATAGTAGTCTCATTCAATGTTCCACGAGAGGTGTGCAAAATATCCTATTTATAGAAGGCAGAGGATGAACTGGAAAATCCAGACTTAATTCCTCCCTCTCTGAATGCTCTGTTTGCAATTCCTAATTATCCAACTGGTTCTATCTAATCTACCCCTCCCACCACTATAGTGGGATGTAGTACAATACTATGCACAGGTCATGTACCCATTTCCTTAGAACGGTCTTTTCCAGGGCAGCTGCAAAGAACAGCATGTTCCTGAAATGTAAAAAGGTACTGCTAGGAACCAAAGCCAAGATCCTACACATGGTGTTCCTCCTGTCCCACTCGTGGTGAATAGGTGCGGTATATAAGTGTGAAAAATAAATAAATAAATAAATATATAGACGTGGAAGCCTGACGATGAAGAAAGCTGTCAGAAAATATATAGAGATATAGATATACATAACGTGCTGGAGAACTTCGTACCATGGATGTTGAGAAGATAAATAGGTGGGTTCCAGAGCGAATCAAGCCTGAGCCCGCTTTAAACTTTAAAAGGATTAAGGTGACGCTATCTTACTTTTCATGCACGAGAAATCCAGATTCACTCAAAAAGGTCACCGTAGTGGGGGAAAAGAAAGCAATAGGAAAAGAGGAGGAATGAAGATGGTCGCAGACTGACTTTGTTAAGGCCGCCATGGCCTTCTGGTTGCATGACCCAAGGAGGACTTTGAATGTCAAAACTTCCTTCTAGGTCAGTGCTGGCGAACCTTCGGCACTCCAGACATTTTGGACCACAACTCCCAGAATTCCAAGCCTGGATTGCCAATGACAAAGGACTGTGGGAGTTGTGGTCTAAAACATCTGGAGTACCGAAGGCTCGCCACCACTGTTCTAGGTCATTCATTCATAAGGTAAATTTTGGTGGCAACAACCTGATGGCACATACCTGTATTTTTCCTTCTATAAGATGCCCCCCATATATAAGACTACCCCCCCACTCTTCTAACCCAAAACTGCAGTTACACAACTACATGGTTCTCTCCTTGGCTTACTTCCGCGTATAAGAGAGCCCTCGATTTTTAGTCTAACAATTTCAGACCGAAATTTAATCATTGTACGTGGAAAAATAGCCACCTATCCACTACACCAGTGGTTCTCAACCTATGGGTCCCCAGATGTTCCTGCACTGCAACTCCCAGAAATCCCTTCCAGCTCAGTGAGTGGTGGAGGCTTCTGGGTGTTGCAGTCCAGGAACATCTGGGGACCCACAGGTTGAGAACCACTGCACTACACCCCTCTGTTTCTCTCATGTGGTACTTTCCTATGCAAGGGGTGGGTATCCCGAAGCAATTCTAAGAAGAGATCTCTCCCACTTGGTTTTTAAATAGCAGAGACCCGAGAAAAGCAACACTGAGTCATTCTGCTGCAAGTGTAGGACAAGTTCTCAATCAGGTCTTGAGCAAAGGCCATCCAATTTGAACTGGTGTGGCTGTGCTCCATCCAGAGGCAAACGTCAAGATCTCACTGCCAAGGACAGCTAGAGCTGAGAATATATCATTACGAGAAGCAGAGAGGCAGGAGACGGCTTGAGACTCACCAGTCCATTCGGCATCATCTGTTGCCCGTGATTCAAGTACATGTAGTGGTCGTTGTAGCCAGTGTAGGTGAACACCGCCAGCGAGGGGAAGATGGAAAACAGAAAACACGCATTGTTGCCTGTGAAGAACAGAGGAAGAATCATGAACCAAAGAGCGGGGAAATGCTGGGATCATCATTTGGAAAAGAACAATCAAATGAATGCTCCACTCCTGGGTTGACGCTGTTTCTGCCATCCCCTGGAGGCACGCAATTCAACTCGGTTGTTGATTAATGCTGTGTTTGTGGCATAGGTTGACCTGTGCAGAATGTTACCAGGGGCAGGAGAGGGAATTCTTTCCTGATTTCACCCAACTAAACCATCGTTGTTGTCTTCTCATAACCAACAAACCACTTAGTTACAGAAAAAGATAGCATTGTTATACATCGGAAAGACCTGTCTTCAAAGTCCATTTCAGATGCAACTTGGTTGGCTTAGAACAATAGGGCTGAAATAGTTCATTAACTTGATGGAGTATTTTTTTAAAACCATTCACTAAAACAGCATCTTAATTTACCACACAGCTGATTTTAAGTAGATGTAAGTAATGACCTCCATCCAACCTTTCTTTCCAGGAATGAAAAAGAGGTCATGAAATGGTATGGGACACACAAGTCCCTACTCAACCATGAAACTCATAAAGGTGATCTTGATTTGGGTTGACTGAGCTAACTCTCAGGGTTGTTGTGAAAATAAGGAGGGGAACGAGAAAAGTACACCACCCTGAGCTTAAAAGGGGCAGAGGGGGAGGAAAGATATAAATGCAAGTAAATAAATACATGTGATAGCCAGCATGGTGTTGGAGATACACTATTGGACTAGGTGCTCAAGAGATCCGAGTTCAAATTCACACTGAGCCAGTGTTGTGCAAGTCCATGGCCATGTGGCCGGCATGGCTGAACGCATTTCTGCACACAGAACACTGTTTTACCTTCCCGCTGTTTGCAGTGGTACCTATTTATCTACTTGCATGTACATGCTTTCGAACTGCTAGGTTGGCAGGAGCTGGGGTTATCAGCGTGAGCTCACTCCGCTGTGTGGCACCCGGGACTTGAACCGCTGAGCTGCCGACTTTGCAGCTGACAGTTTCTGCACTCTAGCCCGCTGAGCCATCACACTCCCCATTCTGATGTTACCTGGCCACATGTAGAGCTTTAGACCAGACATGTCCAAACTTTGGCCCTCCTAATGTTTTGGACCACAACTCCCAGAATTCCAAACCTGTATTGCCAATGACAAAGGACTGTGGGAGTTGTGTTCCAAAACATCTGGAGGACTGAAGTTTGGACATGCCTGCTTTAGACCCACCCCATGCATTGCTACTTGCCCTCTCCTACCCATCTACAGGGTGATGAAGAGCTTCCTAGGAAACCAAAGTTCTGCCCTTTATGGAGAGTCCCCAGGGGCAAACAGCGCGACCTACTCCTCCCCACACACAGAGAGAGAGACAAAAGCAAGGACACAGAGAGTCGTGACTGAGTGCTTTTCCTTGTCCCGTTAGACTAAAAGCAATTAGAGAGCGCCTGGACAGGACTCGTTTTGTGGATCATTATACTCTGCCAGAGGCAACAAACAACAGGGCAACTGGGTGGCCATTTGGGTTTGGTTTGTTCAAATCGTGGAAGGCCAGATGTGGGTCCAATCCTACCCCCAACACTTATAACACAAGTGAATAACAGGGTGATTTATATTTTGAAAACTGATCTAGAAGAAAGATACCCCTTTGGTGTTAGACAGGATGAGATCCTCCGCTCTCCCCGATCATTTGCCTACACACGCTGGAGACCTTTCCTTCTCAACCACTCACTCGACCGTCCTTCAGTCCAAGGCCCTTGGCTATGTACCAGATGCAGGGGAGTGGTATCAGGAGACAGATATCTAGTCTCATGCTCTCCCAGATGCATCTGGTGGGGCCACTGTGAGATACAGGAAGCTGGACTAGATGGGCCATTGGCGTGATCTAGCATGGCTCCTCTTAGGTTCTTATGCACATCAAAAGAGGACAGAGGTTCAAGCAGGACTCCCTGCAGGAACTCGCTGGCACCCAGGTGCCTGTCTTCCAAATACAGTCCAACAACCAACAGTGGCTCCTAAGCCAATGTACACTGAGCTGCAGTTGTGTAAGAGTTGTATGCCTGTGCAGATGCCCAGCAGTGACACAGGGCATTGGGTCCATGTTGGCTCCTCTATAAGTTTTCTCAAGCGTTCGTTTGCTTGTATTGCCCTTGGGAGAGGGAGACTCAGAACCAAAAACAAGATCACCATCTAGTGGGCAACCCTAGCAGTCCTTTTCCTGGAAGAAGGGCTGAATAGCTTAGCGAGTGGTTTAGGCATCTGCTTACAAGTTGTGAGTTCGATTCCCCACAGAGCCTCGGTGACACAGACTGGGCTCCTTGATCCATGGGTTCCCTTCAACCTCTGCAGTTCTATTATTATTATTATTATTATTATTATTATTATTATTATTATTATTATTATTATTATTATTATTATTATTATTATTATTATCACACAGCACACAAGATAACTACACTGGATTTTGTATTACAAATCACTAGTAGAACACTTCCCAAGCGTTTAGGACTATATGATGTATCAGTGAATTATGCAATCAGAACCATTATTGTTGTTGTTGTTGTTGTTGTTGTTGTTGTTGTTATAAAAACCACACACAGTCAACCAATAGTATAAAACATTGACTAGTGTTAGGTGACATAGACAAGTTTTAATATAAAACATAAATATATGTTAAATACCGGCACAGTATATATGCCAGGCATGTCCAAACTTTGGCCCTCCAGATGTTTTGGACCACAACTCCCACAGTCCTTTCATTGTCAATGGCAATCTAAGCTTAGAATTCTGGGAGTTGTGGACCAAAACATCTGGAGGGCCGAAGTTTGGACATGCCTGATGTACTGCCATTTTTGATAGCTCTAATGATTTTATTGCAATTGTGATTGTTGCGATGTGCAAGAATAAGGTTTTTAGTTCTGTTCTGGTTTTTTTTTTAAACATTCTCCAAAGCGCAATGCTGGTCCCAAATTCAGCTTCCCACATTTTTAGTCACCCTTTTAAAAAAGGATTGCAAGGTTTCTCATAAAAATAGGACTGAAAGCATATTGGTGATGCCTGCTGAAATCTCAGGAAGGGTAACGTTATGAGATTTCCAGCAGCAGAGGCTGACTAGAAACAGAGTGATATGAACAAAGCAGAATTCATCGCACTGAATGGTTCTCTAGGCCCAATTCGTACCTCCTGTAGAATTCTGCTTTTCGTGCTGCCGAAACAATTTGTGTGAGGATGCTAAAAACAAACAAATAAACAAAAAATCAAACAAGACATAGGAAGTGCCCAGATACACTACCTTTTGGCACTTGAGAAGACACACAGCTGCAACCAGGTTTTGGAGAAGTTACTTTTTTATCGTCTCAAGCTGTACCACCTGGAAGGTTTTAGGAGTTGTGCTCTCAGAACGCTACTGTGACAATCCCTGGCTGTCATCTCTTTAGACCCAAAGGGTTCCCCCAGGCCTGGAGCCACCCAGAAAAAAGAAAGTGGGGGAAAAACAGAGAGGCTTGCCTTGGAACTGCGGCTTCACCTCCCAGGAGCAGGAGGAAAACCCCCCGAAAACGTAGCCGTCGGTGTCCTTCAAGACCAGCACGCAGGGCCCTCGGTTCACAATGTGGCTGCAGAGTTGCGTGAAACTCTCCCCGTGAAGCCGCGAGGAGAACAGCAACCTCCAGGCACGCCGGAGCTCGGCAGGCAAGTGGGCGTTGAGGTAGAGGATGGACGGGAGGTCCAGCAGGCTGACCCAGCGATGGTTCCCTTTGACGCCTCGGCAATCCGGAAGCAAGCGGGGGGTGTCCCGGCATGGATCCGGGAAGGAACGAACAGCCAGCAGCCCTTCCTGGAGAATGACGCAGAGGAACGCGGGGACCAGCGGGGTGCGGAAAACCCAATCTTCAAGGCTTCCTTCATCGCAGGTGACATCCAGCGCCGGGGAGCCTTCGGTTTTCTTTCCATCTAAAGCAGGACATATTGATTACAACGCCAGGGATACTTCACGACACACTCTTTCCTTCTACTGACCCTAGCAGCCTCATTTCAAAACACGGCCGAGGGAGTGGATGGCTTTAAATGGGGATTTCGCCCATCCCTGGAACTGGCTGATGATCTAACCCAGCTTTAAGTACATAGGCGCTCCTCCCTCTTCTGCTGGATTCATCTTCTTCTCTTTACGGGTCCTACTTTGTTTTATGGTGTAGGTTTCACCAACTGCACGCCACCCAGGGAGTGCAGGTTAGAGCACCGTGGCGCAGTGGTTAAATGCCTGTACTGTAGGCAAAACTGTGCTCACGACCTGGGTTCAATCCCCGGTAGCAGGCTCAAGGTTCACTCAGCCTTCCATCCTTCCGAGGTCAGTAAAATGGATACCCTGCTTGCTGGTGTGGGGGAAGGCTAGGGACCACTCACCAGCAGATATGGGCAGTCTCAGTATATCTGTAGTTATATTTGTATTTGTTAAAAAAGGAAAGCAAAAACCAGAAAGGGGGAGGAGGTGCTCGGTACTAATCCCTCCAAAATAGGGGGGGGGGTCACAGCGCATTTATTTCTACAATTTAGGGAAATCTAATTGATTTACTTCCACTTGGATTAATCATGCCGATATACTGGGGAAAAGAGAGAGGGTTATGATAGGTGATTCCTGCTTTTCTTGTTACTGGGTACAGTGGTCCCCCTGCCATTTCGCAGGTCTTATACTGAGGTCCCGGTATACTGAGGGCCCCTTGGATAAGCTGCTTGGGCCTGTTTGAGGCCTACTGCACTTAACCCAGGCCTGACAGGCTGCCTCAAATGGTCCTCTGATGGGCTTCCCGGGCCTGTCAAAGGCCCCAGAAGTGGTTTCTGACAAACCGGAACTGATTTACAAAAAAAACAAAAGTGACTTCCGGATTGCAAGAAACCACTTCTGGGGCCTCCGACAGGAAGCCCGTTGGAGGCCCATTCAGGGCAGTGCCAGGCCTCAGGTAAGTGTAGGAGGCCCCAGAGAGCCCCCCCCCCAGTCCTGACCTGACTCAGCATCCCCATATCGTGGATTTTCAATTATTGCAGGTCTGCTTGGGTCCCTAACCCCCGCGATAGGTGGGGGATTACTGTATACTTTGGCTTTCACTCCAACTGTTTGCAATGGCCTTGGGCCTAAAACCAAAACAAAAAGGAACTTTCCACAACTTACCTGTCGATTTCAATTCAGACACCAGCTGAGAAGCCAAGGTTTTTATGCCGGTGGTGGAGTTCTGAATATTCTTTGGATTCCAACCCTTCAGCTGCTTCCTGTGGTTCAGAACATGGACTACAGAGCTTACCAGGTCCTCTGAAAACTTCAAAACAACATTCTGTGTGGAACGCTTCAATGCCACGGGCTGAAACCTTCACAGGGAGCCTCCCCTCCTCCCGCCAAGAAAAGCAGGATGAACACTTGTAAACATGGCAAGAAAGATTAATACAGTAGGACCCCGGTATCCGCTGGGGATTGGTTCCAGGCCTTCCCATGGATAATGAAAACTGTGGACAAGAGAGAACGCCTGCCCACCCACCTCCAAACTGCTGTTTCCTGACAGTAGCTTGCTTTATGACTGCTGTTTTGAGACAGTAGCTTGCTTTACAACTGCTATTTGTGACAACAGCTTGCTTTACATCTGCTGTTTGTGACAACAGCTTGCTTTGTGGCTGCTGAATTATTTAATTTCTTTTTTCTCTGCCAACCATGGATAATTGAATCAGTGGATAATGAATCAGTGGATACAGCGGTCCTACTGTACCATGATACAAAGGAATATGATTTGTTTGTTTGTTAAATTTCTACCCAACCTATCTGATGGCAGGTTGACAAACAAAAACAAAAATAAACATCAGCATAAATTTCAACAATAAACATGAATTAAAACAACAGGCAGAAAAGAAACTCTCCCTAAATCCAACTATATCTAAAAACACAGGGCGGCAAAGGGTTTCTATGATCTGGGGGGGGGGGGGAAACCACAGTATTGTTTTCTATATTGTTTTCTATTATCTTTAAAGATTGTAAAGAAAAAAAACATTGAAGAGAGAGCGAGAAGGACGGGTATGATTGTTGTAAAAAAAAACATGATTAAATGCAGATTTTGGCACACGATGGAAGCAGCATTAGAATCAGTCCAACAATCAACACAGAGCTTTGAATAATTAAGTAAGTACTGTCCATTGGACCCACTATTTTCTGTTTAACAGAAAATCTGCTTAAAGGAAAAGATTTCTGAAGATAGGGGAAAATCTCTTAACAGAATCACATATGGGGTAAATCCGTAAAACAGAAAAATGGCTGCGATTAGGGATTAATCCATTTTCAGTGCATTCCTATGGGAAATTTGTACAAAGGAAAATTTGCTTAACAGAATTTCATTTGGAACAAATTAATTCCTTTATACAAGGTACCACTTGCAGTTAAATTGAGTAGGACACCCAATGTTATTCTTTCTTGCCAAATCCTTGATACTTTGTCAAAAGCCAGCCTAAAGTGGGACAGAAAAATCCACCTCCCTTCAAACGCATCCTCCCACCCCTTTCTCTTTCGTTCAAATGATCCTTGTACCCCTCCTTACCTGTAGGATTTGAGCTCCTTTTACCTCTCCCTCTGCCCTCGATATCATTTTCATGACAATGCTGCTTTTTTCCTCCGCGTTGCCTTTCAAGAGAGCGGACATGAAAATGACAAACTGCTCTTTGGACACCTGGTCCTCCAGCCCGGGTGGCTTTTTGGCCAGCTGGATGCCCTGCATGCCATCGTA
Source organism: Phrynocephalus versicolor (assembly GCA_023846285.1). Lineage (NCBI taxonomy): Eukaryota > Metazoa > Chordata > Lepidosauria > Squamata > Agamidae > Phrynocephalus > Phrynocephalus versicolor. The sequence continues at coordinate 5,125,229 of JAHTLZ010000213.1, read as the reverse complement.
AAGCCTCACGACCATGGATTCAGGGAGAGCATCCTTGACGTGGGCCTGGTGAAGGATTGAAATGCAGACGCAACTTCAGTCATCCTGACAGACAGTTGGAAAGGGAGGAATATGCCTTAACATTACCATAAGAACCATAAGAAGAGCCCTGATGGATCAGGCCAAAGGCCCATCTAGTCCAGCTTCCTGGCTCTCACAGTGGCCCCACGATAATACCCCTATTATAAAGTTTAAACTGGATACTCAGCCTGTGAGAGCTCTTCTTAAGCATAAGGGCCTTGCCTTTCCACCTCGTTTCGTGATTATTGTCTTGGATCTTTTGCTCTAGCCTACCATAAGAACATAAATATAAGAACCTAAGAAGAGCCATGCTGGATCAGGCCAAAGGCCCACCTAGTCCAGCTTCCTGTCTCTCACAGTGGCCCCACCAAATGCGTCTGGAAGCGCACGAGATTAGATATCTGATACCACTCCCCTGCATGTGGTCCTTGAAGTACCCCCGTTTTAAGCCTGGAGATTGCAGATCCCCATCATGGTTTGTAACCTGTGATGGACTTGTCATAGGAAGGAAGGAAGGAAGGAAGTTCAATCTTCTCCTCCAGCCTCAGACTCTCCAATGTGGCATATTTTGCACCAGTGGTTCCCCACTTTTGGTCCCCAGGTGTTCTTGCACTACAACTCCCAGAAATCCTGACCAGCACAGCAACTGGTGAAGACCTCCGGGAGTTTCAGTCAGAGAACATCTGGAGTTAGGAATCACTGTCTGACTTGGTTTTGTAAGAAGTTCAGCAGTCCTAATGTGAAGCACTGCCAGCTCTCACAAACACTCCAGGAATGCGAAGCCAGCGCTATGACCTTCAAGGCCAAAGGAAAATGTTCTTCTTGCCTTAAGCATCCCAAGAGTCACGCCCTTCTTGACTGGTTTCCCTCCCTTCGGCGCCAGAGACTCTTCCGAACCCAGCAGGGCGCTGAAGAGGCCGTCTATGTCTGCTTGTTCATCGGGAAGGAACCTCGCCAGGTGCTTCTGGTAGGCGCTGTTGCTCTCCACGTTGCCCATCTTTTCCAGCAGCCGGTGGAATCCTAGGAGCAAAATGAAAGGGAAGAAGAATGAGACCAGCATGAAAGTAGCAGAAGGGCACGATCGGCGTTCAAAGGGCAGCGGGGAGAGACCTATTCTGGGGAGCTGCGGATGGAACGGCAGAAAGATGCAAGGAATGCTCAACACTGTGGCCCCTTTTAAACGCACGATCTTGCTCGCGCCCTCTCCCACCGCAGTCTGCACCAGCGGACGCAGATAAACATGGAAAATCCAATACGGTTGAACTGATTGAGCATGTGCAAAAGACACAGACAGGGCCTGGCTATCCAGTCAGAAGCGATCAGAAATGATCAAATGATCGAGAGCTTCAGGGGAAAAGCGTAGCCGAAAGCTGCCACCCCCTTTAATTTATTTATTTATTTATTTGACTTTTATACCGCCCATCTAGACCTAGGGCTACTCTGGGTGGTTTACAGCATGTGACAGCACGACAATTAACAAGGAATACATTTTGAAAAACCAAAATACAAGGTGCATAATACTACAACATTTGGGAGTATAAAAAGAAGAGTTTTTGAAAGCAGCGTGGGACATGAGCGCTTTCCATTCAACAAGCTCCAGCGACAGAATTTATTTATTTATTTATAAAGAAAGAAAGAAAGACAAATTGAAGATCAAAGCCCAACAGGGATGAATTATTCACAAAGCACAGCTACTGAAAACCTGTCAGAGGGAGAGTAAAAACAAAACAAAAACCCAACAACCATAAAACCCAAACACATCTGTGTGATTGAAAAACACGCTCCGCTGTTGTACGTAAAGCCTATTCGCCCATTCCTGTTTAAGGTAAATACGCCAGTTCAAAGACAGGTGGTTGTTTAGAGCAGGTCAAGGGTACTGACAAGGAAGTAGAGTGGTACCTTGTATAAAGGAATTAATTCATTCCGAATGCAATCATGTTAAGCAAATTTTCCTTTATACAAATTTCCCATAGGAATGCATTGAAAACAGAGTAATCCCTAACCGCGACCATTTTTATATTGTATGGATTTGCCCCATAGGTGATTATGTTAAGCAAATTTTCCCTATCTCTGGAATTTTTTTTATGTTGTCCAGATTTTTTGTTATACAAACTGTTATACGAGGGTCTACTGTACTATTTTAAAAGCCTATCTATCAGGAGGGGAAAGGATAACGTTTAGGAAGTGTCCTTCTAATGTTTACTCTTTACTAGTATGTTCACTGCCCAGAGTTCCCATTGGGAAAGTCAGTGTGGTTAATAAGTATAAAATTAATCAACCAATTAATTAATTAATTTTATATTTGAATATTTGATATTATTTAATATCAATTGATTTTATTATTACCATTATTATTAAAATCAATTGATTTTAAAAGTTATAATAATTAAAATCAATTATTGTTCATTTACAGTATTATTCGTTTAAAATGTTTTTACACCGCCTTTCTCTTTAAAGGGCCCAAGGCGTCTCGCTTGTTAATATTCATGAGCCTTCATTAATATTAACAAGCCTTCATGAATATTCATGAGCCTTCATGAATATGCACGAGGGCTCGCCCGCGACTCTCCTCCCGGCCTCGCTAAATTATTCATGAGGCCTCTTTCATATGCACGGAGGCCCCGCCCCCTCCGTGGGTACCTCGCCTTTTGGCTCCTCCTCCTCCTTGGGCGGCCTGGAAGCTTCCCCGCTGGACGGCGTCTCTCAGCAGCGGCTCCTCATTGCCCGTAGCGGCGCCCGCGCCGCCGCCGCCGCCGCCGCCGCCGCCGCCTGCCTTCTCCTTCTGAAGGAGCAGCCCTGTCAGCCGCTTGACCGAGAGCGCGCTCAACCAATAGGAACGCCAGCTTTCCCACTGAGGCGGGCTCCGTTCGTGACGTCAGCCTCCGGCCCGTCTGTGGTGGAGTGAAAGCCAGTGGGTTGGGTGATAGAGCGTCGCTTAAAAGAAGAAAGGAGCGACGCTAAGTACGTACTTCCGGGAAACTATGGAATCTCCTCTCCTTTCGACTGTCTACGGTCGCCTTAAACTGCATCTCTATCGTTCGCTATACTTTGGGGTTGGGAGGGAAAGGAAGAAGAGCCGGAAATCTAATGGCTGATGGTTGGTCTATATCTTTCTCTCTATGGTAAAGTGAAGCGGAGAATGACACTGCGGCCGCGCGGTATCACGTCACCGCCCTCTTACCGCTGGCAATTTCGAGGGCCTGGTTGGCCCGCCCACTGTTGTCGCTGTAGCCAATGGGAGCAGCAGTTGCGAAAGGCAGCCGAGGAACTTTCGCGAGTTCGAATCCTGCCTGCTCCAAGGAATTTATTTTCTGTTCTTTTATTTTAGAGTATTTTTACCCCGCCTTTCTCCTTGAAAAAGAAAGATGAAAAAGGAATCCCATTTGCTACAGTGTGTCTGTATTTTTTCTCAAGAAGAAGTCCAGTTGCCATGACTGAACTTCCAGATAAACTCACCTGGATGACTGGCAATCTTCACAGACATATTTGCTACAGTGAAAAAAGAAAAGAAAAATAGGTGTTGCAAGCTGGAAGAGTATTTTTTCCCCAAAGCCGACTAATGCACAAGGGTGTTAATAATCTTGCATGCACTCAGACAGAGTATGAGTGGGTGGGCACTTTCTAACCAAAATTGATGGTGCTTTTCCACTAGACAGTGGAACCCCTTTTTCCACTCCAGCCAAGTCCCTGCCCCTTCTTCCTGTTTTGGTCTTATGCTTCCACTGTGTGGTCTCTCCCCTTTTCTCCCTCTGATCTCTCCACCCACCTACCAAATACATACAGTGGTTGGAGTGATTCCTGAAGGGTCCCTTTGAGGGGATCAGTACATCAAAGAATCCCTCCCAGTGTGATCTAACAAATCCTTAGCTATGGGGAAGGGGGCAATTTGTCACAAATAAAGGCTATTTCATAGCTACCCTGTTTCCCTGAAAATAAGACCTCCCCAAAAAATAAGCCCTAGCAGGATTGCTATGCATTTGTTAAATATAAGCCCTACCCTGATAATAAGACCTAGTGATGGGCGTGGCTATGGTTGTGTGCAGGGCTGACATTCAAGCATATTATACTTAATAAAATAAGACATCCCCTGAAAATAAGCCCTAGTGTGTCTTCTTGAGAAAAAATAAATATAAGACAGTGGCTTATTTTCGGGGAAACACAGTACTTGGCCCTGCCCATGTATCATGCACCTCCATGACCTGAAGACAGAGATATTTACTATTAGCACTATACATGTAGTGCAGTTTCTGGCTGGTATTCGAACACAGCTCCGCTTCAAGTACATTGCATGCATCCAGACCCTGGATGAGAAAGCATTTATCCCATGCCCACGAGGTGGCACTCGGGTGTTTATTGCAACTCACAAGCAGCTCACCCCAGCATTGCTGATCTTGCACTGTGCATTTAGTTCTTAATGTTAACTCTCACCCTTTCGATTTTTACTTTTGAAAATGAAAAGTGGGGAACTTGCTAGGATAAATTCTGTCACTGATACATAACAAAATCACGGGTAATATTTTGTCTGCTTTGACGTTACGTCCAACCAAGTTTAATGGGGGCTTCAGGCTGGCCCCATTTTGTAGTCCATTTCTGCAAGCAGACCAGACTTTTCCTTTCAGGTAGTCTTTTCCTTAACGACTGGCAGTTTGAGAGGTGTTTTTAAATGGATTACCGAGCTCTCTTTGAAATATGTTTTCAAATTGATTTTATTTGCCATCTTTAGTATACGTGTTTAATTCTTTCCAATATTGTTATCCTTAATATTTTTTAGCTTTTACATTTTGTCCTTTTCGATGACGTAAGCTGCCTTGGGTGTTTTTTTTAAAGAAGAAAAGCAGAATAAATTAAGCCTTTTAGATAAATAAATATATAAAATTGCCACCTTCCAGAACGCTGCACCTGAGGCAGCCGTCTCTCTTTGCTCTGTGGTAGAGCAGGTTCAACTTTAAGCTCCTTCTGGGAAGGGATAGGTACAATTGTAACAAAGGTGGCATAAACTGTGATGCACGGATTGACACAAGTGATAATCTTATAAGTGCAGAGCTGAGCCTAATGCCTGTCGAGGAGACATTGTGGGTGAATCAAACTCCCTACTCTTGGCTGCACAGTTGCCTAAACGAAAGCCTAAACTGGATAATTCCTAAACCACTGAGCTATGCCAGCAGTTACCTAAGCTTTGCCAGACAGTCATGTGTTTGCTGCAATGATGTGGTTTGATTTGGGTGTCGATTGACCTCGACCAAACTGACAAACCAGTGGCTAGCATGCAGTAAGTAGGGTTTACTGGAACGGCACGGTTTGCCCTGCACGCATCTCACGTGGTCAACCCATCAAGATGCCTTCAAAAAAAAAAAAAAGACTCAATCTGGTGACAACATTAATACACACCCAGGCAAAAGTTCAGCCACTGTGCTTGTGCACCAAGCTATTAGGTAATCCCACTGCCAGCTGATAGGGACCCTTTTTAAAAGTCTATCTGAACTCCACTTAAAAGTTATTTTTACCATAAAAGGCAATCCCTGTGCATCACTGACCTGATCTGCGGTGCACAGTCATCTCCTGTGGTTTTCCTTTCTGCATGGAGGTGACCCACCCCAGTTCACATCTCTGCGTCTAGTCTCTTCGCTGATGGCTTACCTGATTTGCTCTGAGCTCGTGCAAAAAAAGAAAAAAGAAAGAGAAAGAAAAAGACCATATATGGCTAGGTGGTTTTTTTTTTTCTTTTTAAAGGAACAATCTCAAGCGTGCCTTTTTGGGTGTCATTCAGGGAGGAAGTTCTCTGTTTGGCAACAGGCTTTCAGATGCCTTTAGAGATTAGCTGAGGAAAGTAATGCGGCTTAGGAGGTTGTGTTGAGTCACACAGAGACACTGCTGGATGAGCAATTAATGCCCTTGCATGTTGGTTACAGATTTAGTTTATTGAAGCAAAACAAGCTGAGGAGCTGTGTAGCCACCACAAAAACCAAATACACAAGTGGAACAGGTGATACCTTTAGGCTACCAGAAAAATAACAAAAACGTTACTAATATTTGGGGAGCGAAACCCCCTTCCTCAGAGCAGTGCCAACCAATAGGTTATAACATGGCAAAATATGGATTTGCCAGGAGGTATTTCTTAGACGTAAGGACCTTGGCAAGATGGGGATTTGCCAGGCAGTTTCTTAGTTGAGGCTCGGGGCTTGGATGTTCTTAGGCTGCATCCGAAATGAAGGGAGGGAGGTGTTTTTATTGTCCCAGTTCTTCCAAGGACATGTCAGCTCACATACACACATTCACGACTCTCCTCAATGTTTAATGGTGTTTTGGCTTTGAAGAAGGGGTGGTTGTATCCAGGGCTGGGGACATATGCTACAGCTAAGATGGAAGGAATAATAGTCATGTGCCTTCAAGTTTATTTTTTATTTATTTATTTTAGAGTATTTTTACCCTGCCTTTCTCCTTGGAAAAAAAGGACCCAAGGCGGCTTACAGAATGAGGGATAATATATAGTCCAGTATCTGGAAGTTGAGTCATGGCAGCTGGACTTCTTTTTCTTTTTCTTGAGAGATAGAAACATTTTGCTGCTCATCCAAAAAGCTTCATCAGTATGAACACAGCTAGTCCTCCATTTTATAGTCAGCTTTGACCTCTTGACAAGATAAATAAATATACAGTATACAATTGCCACCTCTGCAGGTCAAAGCTGACTATAAGATGGAGGACTCATACTAGCTGTATTCAGACTGATGAAGCTGTTTGGATGAGCAGCGAAACGTTTCTATCTCTCAAGGAAAAGAAGTCCAGTTGCCATGACTCAACTTCCAGATGAGCTCACCTGGATGACTGAGAATCTTCACAGACATACAGTCCAGTACACAATACTGGACTGTACATAAGTTGATTCTGACTTGTGGTACCTCTTTTCAGGATTCCCCAGGTAGAGCATCTTCAGAGGTGGTTTACAATTCCCTTCTTCTTGGGTGGGTGGGTGGGTGGGGAGGGGCAACCAGGGACTATGCAGCTTGCCCAAGGTCACACAGGCTGGCTGCCCCACCCCACCCCAAGAGTCAGAATGGAAAATTGAATTCCCAGCCTCGGGTTCCACTGCCAGGGATCTAACGTGCTGAGCTGTCCAGCTGGTTATTGCTGAGCTTTTTACAAATTTCTAAAGCTCCAGAAATAAAGATCCAGTCACGCAAGCATGTCCAAACTTTGGCCCTCCAGATGTTTTGGACCACAATTCCCACTGTCATTTTTGGTGGTGGTCCTGGCTTATTGGAACTGGCTTATTGCCAGCTGAGATTAAGCAGGCGGAGTCGCTGTCGACCTTTAGAAGGGCCTTAAAGACCTGGCTCTTCAGGCAATGCTTTGGGGCCCTCTGAGCGCACTGTAATTTTTTTTTTTTCCAAACTGCTGCCACTAGTTTTTCTTGCCGGACTTGACTTTCACTCTGTCTTGGTCAGTGGTGCTATGTTTATTTTACCTGCTTTTTTTTTTTTTTTTAGTATTTTTATACGGTATTTGTATAATGATCTGTATTCTGTTAGGTCTTCGCTGTTTATTTCTGTTGGGGTTATGTTTTTGTGGTTGTAGTTGGGCAGTCGCTGTTTGGGTGACGTGTTGTACACTGCCCAGAGTTCCCTATGGGGAAATTGGGCAGTCAATAAGTACAAGAATGAATGAATGAATGAATGAATGAATGAATGAATGAATGAATGAAT
>JAHTLZ010000213.1:5099708-5113595 GCA_023846285.1 Phrynocephalus versicolor | reverse complement strand
TCCTTCCTTCCTTCCTTCCTTCAACCATCAACTCTTTCCTTCCTCCCTCCCTTCCTTCCTTCCTTCCTTGAAAAAATAGTATTTTCATCTCCATGCTTGGTGCACACATGGGTTTAGGAGGGGAGGGGAGGAGCTCGTATTTGCCCTCCAGACCCAAACTCACCCACCTCTGCGTTGAAATCACCTCCCACATGTACAAAATCTAGCTTTCTTGTCATCCAGCACTCCCCACCATGAGATTTTAACCACTGCTTAGAGATCCAGGATTTTACTAATGATCTGATACCTCCCACAGCCAGCCACCTACGAGAGAGAAACACAGAAATCCTGACAGAGCTCTGAGTAAGCACTTCTGGGAGATGAAGGTCTAGGGTACCAGGGTGGGTTTTGTGCATCGTTGCAAGGGAGGGCAAGATCGCCGTCTCTTCGTATATCTAAACCACATTTGAAAGCGGCTGCCTTTGACTGTCATGGTCAGGCCTAATGACGCAAGCCCATTATGAGCCATCCTCCGCCTACGGTCATGCCTCATTTAATCTTGTGTAGGCGGTGATCAATATTGGCCCAGCGGAGGACTGTGGAGCCCAGTGAGACCCGCAGATGTTTCTTTCTGTGTGGTTACCAGCAGCTGCTCTTTGAGTTTTAGAAGCAGATGGAATCAATCACAGGCAGCGCAAAGAACAGACAATGTAGAAGAGAGAAGCCTTTGGGGGAGGGACTGGCTTGCCTCAAGATCCCCCCTGGGCAAAGTCACCATCAATTTGTTTTGTTTGGAGCTGACGCAGGGAAAAGATGCCTCCCTCCCCCCAACCAGGAAGGAGGGGGGGTAGGGACAACTCATTGTGAACAGGCTGGCAGAAATGTCAGATTTGTAATAGGAATTGAAAATAGACTGCATTTGTCTGTCACTGGTTCTGAAGCCTCATGGCGAGAGATGTCACACTACAGCGCGACCAGAAAGCTTTTGAGATAAATGAGAATCACACAGTATGCCAGTGGTGGCCAAACTCCGTCCCTCTAGATGTTTTTGGACCATAACTCCCAAGTCCTTTGTCATTAGCAATACAGGCTTGGAATTCTGGGAGTTGTGGTCCACAACAACTGGAGGGCCAATGTTTGGACACCACTGCAGTATGCCTTCCTTTCAGTGTTGCTGAATGAAAAGATGTGTAAGGCACCCTTAAGTTGCCAGTCTGGAAAAGGAACGCTGGACGCCTGCTTATAGAGGACAAATCTACTCTAATCTACTCAATGTACCTAGGAATAAAGCTCCTTAGTCATCCAGCCCAATGTCCACCTAATGCAACATCTTGGTATCCTATATCACCCACCTGGTAGCCTCTGCCATGCTACACCTTGACCAGCCATCTTCAGAAAAGGAAGAGTGCATCAGAAGCAGGAGGGAGCCAGTGGACAAGAGGATCTCAAGGGTTTGGGGAAGCCTTGAAGAGAAGGTCTGAAGCCACTTCTGCCAATGAGGCATCGGGCAACGACGAGACCCAGGCGGGTGGGCAACCCATTTACCCAACAGAAAGGTGATGGCTAAGAAGAATCAAGCAAATGCAGTGCCAGCACCTCACGGTTTCTTGAAGACGGGTGGGAAGCAGTTGAGGGGAGTCACTCTGATATTTATATCTAAGAAACCCCAGAAAGGGTTGCTTGCCATGACTTGGAAGCCGCTTGATGGCCCATCGTTATGACCTCTAGCAGTTTAACACTGCATTGGTTTCAAACTACAGGAAAAGAGATTCCATTTGAACATTGGGAAGAATTTCATGAGTATGACGGTCAGAGCTGTCCAGAAGTGGAATATGCTGCCACAAAGGAGGGTGGTGGAGTCTCCTTCTTTGGAGGTTTTTAAGCAGAGGCTGGATGGCCATCTGTTGGAAATACTGTGATTGGGGTTCCTGCATGGCGGGGGGTTGGACTGGATGGCCCTTGAGGTCTCTTCCAACTCTATGATTCTATGATTCTATGCATTAAACATTTCCACAATCCCTTGGAAAAACATGATTTAATGAGGCTCTTTAAAAATTATTATTCTTGTTTTCCTAAATGTTATTTTACATCTGGTCTGATTCTTTTACACATTTGTAAGCCACCTTGTCTGTTATGTTTTTACTGAAAAGGTGGGGTATAAAATGAGTGAATTTAAAATATATATCTTGCTCAGTTCTTTTTTCATTTCTTCTCCATCTGTTGCTGACCTCTTTCATTAGGCAGCTAAATTCTAAGAGAGGAAGTTAAAAATAATAATATAAAAACAGCTCTCGTGTCCTCAACCTCTGTACCACCAGACTGCTTCCTGCCTTGGCTCCCTGCGGTCTGTATGCTTGCTAGCTAGTCATCTCCTGCACCAGCCTTTAGAACAGTTTCTCCTTCTCTAGGTCCATGATCTTCAACCTTCTGGTTTTACAAGCAGGGCGTTACAGTGGTTAGGATACTGGGCTGGCACCCCAGAGGCTTAGGTTCAAATCCTTGTGAACTGGAGTTGCCACCAGGAAGAAGGGTGCTGATTTATCCTCAATGGCACCTGAGGGTATGACAAGAACTAATGGGTGGAGACTCATCAGAGGGAGAGCCAGTCTGGAAATAAGGAGCATTTGCCTAATGGTTAGAGCTATTAAACAGGGCAACAGCTAGCCTTCCCAGTGTTGTGGGTGCCCCATCGCTGGAGGTTTTCAATAAAAGATTGGACAGCCATCTGTCCAGGAGGGTATGAGGTCTCCTGCCTTGGATTAGAACAGGGCTGTCCAACATTGAACAGGCTGAGGTCTACTTTTTCTGGCCCAGAGTGCCTGAGGGCTACTCCACGAATACCTCTACTTATGAAATTTTATCCATTCCAAGCACATGCTCGTAAGTAAAAAAAATTGTAAGTAGAGCAGCGGTTTCCCATAGGAAAGCATTGAAATCCATTCCCTCTGGAATGGATTGATTGATTTTCAATGCATTCCTATGGGAAGGCTGACCTTGCACGTGCTTCCCAAGCACCCGCTCGATCATCTGGCCCGTGGGGGGAGCAGGGGACCATGCCATGGGCCCTTGAACTGTCCCGCTCGGGTGAGACACTGGGCTGGCGGACCCAGAACTTTGCTGGGGAAGTGGTGGTCTTTGGGATCGGGGAAGGAGGGGTGGAGAACTTATCCCCTCACTTTTTTATTGGTGGCCCATGAGCTACTTTTGAACCCTTCATGGGCTACCAGTAGCCCGCAGTCTACCTGTTGTGCAGGCGTGCATTAGAAGATCTCCAAGGTCCCTTCCAACCCTACGGTGAGTCTATGAGTCTATGATTCTAAAATCCTCATTCAGCTGTGGAATTCACGGGGGATGGGGGCGGTGTTGGACCAGGTTGTTTTGCTCAATCTGACTTACCTCACCAGATGATTGTGAGGATAAAATGGGAAGGGGAAAGGTCATAGTGATTGCTTCACATTCGTAGGAGGAAAGGTGGAACATGGATGCAATAAGCTGATAAACAATACAATTTTTTTTCTGCTTGCCCGCTACATTCAGAAGCTAGTAGATCAGACCCGAACCCAGTAGGAGGGGTCCATCACCAGCCTGAGTACAAAGCTGTTTTCCATCAAGTAGCAAGTGTTATGTCCATGAAAGGTGATCTTTCTGTAAATTAACATCTTCAGTTTGCTGAGTTGACAAGGACAAAAATACTCCACCCTGTGCAGCTGGTTCTTCTGGCATGGGGAAGGTTAGGCAACAGGAAACAGCAACAAACGGTGTCAGCATTTTCTATGTATTTCACCCAAGAGGTCACATTTCAGATATTCCCAGTCCAGCAGCCTTCACTAGTCCAAATCAAATCAGACTTTGTTCACGGTTATCCATACTGGCCCATTTTCAGAAGGAGGAAATCCAACCAGATGTTAGAAATGTTCAAATGTCTACTTTAGTCCACAACTCATAGGATGCCGGGGCTAGGCAGGGGCCTTCTCAACTGCTACACCCAGACTCGGGAACCCCCTCCCACTAGCGGCCAGGACTGCCTCATCTCTGTTGTCCTTCTGGAAACAGGCAAAGACATTTCTCTTCAGGCAAGCTTTCCCTGAATGATGGACTACCATTATGTGTCTTTTAAATGAATCTATAGGTTCACATAGACTTTGTGTTTATAACTACTTATAACCTTTTGGCTTTAATGTAATGTTGTCTATTAATGCTGTAGGATGTCCCCCTCAATTCCTAGTTCTCAAATACTTGAACATGTCTTAATTGTCCTGAACTGTATTATCACCCCTTATTAGTGTAAGTCACCTTGGGTCCTTTTCCAAGGAGAAAGGCGGGGTAAAAATACTCTAAAATAAAATAAATAAATAACTTCCCATACTCTGGATCCTGTATAATGGTTTGTATCTGTTCATTTTAACAGTTTTTACAGAGGGATTGTTTACTTGACTGGAATAAGTCCCATTTGGCCTCTTAAAGTAGCCCCTGGAAAGGGATTGCGTGTGGAACGTTCGGCATAGTCATTCTTGATTCTTGATTCAAGGAGCCAGCTGTTCTTCCCTTCTCAGGTTTTCTCTCTTCCCCATCTTTTCTCCTCCTTCTAAGTCAGTGCTTCTCAGCCTGTGGGTCCCCAGATGTGCCTGGACTGCAACTCCCAGAAATCCTGGCCAGCTCAGCCAGTGATGAAGACTTCTGAGAGTTGCAGTCCAGGAACATCTGGGGACCCCCAGGTTGAGAACCACTGCTCTAACGGAAATGAGCAGTGCTGCAGCCATGATACTTTAATCAAAGGTTTTAAGAGAAGCAAGGACGATTCCTTTCTAAAGTAAAGTGAATGATTCCCATCTTTGTTGTTTCTCCTTCCCTTTCCATACTTTGATGATGATGATGATGATGATGATGATGATGATGATGATGATGATGATGATGATGATGATGATGATGATGATGATAAGCATGGGCTGGAAGGGACCCCTGTCAAGGAGGCCCAGTGGGGAATTGAACTCCTGAACTCTGACCCCGCAGCCAAATAGCGAAACCACTTTGTGTCTGATCAACTGCACCTGCAATCAAAGCCAGTGCATACCTCCTGGTGGCCATCACAAAACAAAGTAAGTTGGTTGGTTATGACAGAAAATGTGAAAGCATCAGTGGAGGAATTTCTGCTTCTAATGAGAAGCCAGATATACAGTAATCCCCAATTCACTCGAGTCTTCCTCACTACAGGCAGATGGACTGAGTTTCATTCCAAATTACAGCGATTTCTAAAGTTTAATCAATGTACTGTATATAAAAAGGGCAAATCTTATGTAAATCTGAGCTCTTTTGCTGCCTTGCTTTTGGTGATTTTGTTCTGTGATAGGTTGTTGTCTTACTTAACATGGACTGCATCCTTACCATCATGACATCTCACCTGTATCTTACAGGTCACAATGATAATTGCTTCATCCTTCCTTCTGCTGGATTCATGATTACTATCAGATGCAGGAATATACTTAACTGATGAGCCATTGGATTGCCACGACAACTGTTGTCAAGGAGACTTATAACAAATTGGTTGGGTTGAGGTGGGAGGGAAGAATTGTGAACATTTCTCAATTTAATTGGAAAATGGCTCATCCCCCCCCCCCCCAGCATCCCTTTAAGGGCCTAAAACAGGGCAGGTAGCCTTTGGGTCATTCAGATCAGTAACAGTAGTAGGGCAGAGCGGGGACATCCCCAACACAACACACACAATTAGCAGCTGCCTTGAGTTCCAGAATCCAAGTGCTACCAGGGGATTCTTTGGTAGAATGGCAACACAAGGTCAGTGGAGGATGGTGAGTCTAGTTTTGGACGTGTGGTGAAGCCACTGTCAGCTTAGTCTCCCCTTTAGAGAAGCTGTCCAGGGTGCTGAATTGCATCCCCCAAAATAGGTTCAATACCACAGATATCAGCTGCAAAGTGCGGACTAAAACCCAAGGTGGATTCAAGGCATCTCCAAAACAATCGTTTCCACCCTTTAGATACAAGACTGGAAACAACAGACTTTGTGTTTATAACTACAGTACTTATAACCCTTTAGCTTTAGTGTAATGTCTATTAATACTGTAAGATGTTCCTCAATTCCTTGTTCTCAAAGACTTGAACATGTCTTAATTGTACTGGACAGTATATTATTCCTCATTACTGTAAGCCGCCTTGGGTCCTTTTCCAAGGAGAAAGGTGGGGTAAAAATACTCTAAAACAAACAAACAAACAAATATTGGTCTCTCTCTCTCTCCTTCTCTCTCTGTTTGTGTGTGTGTGTGTGTGTGTGTGTGTGTGTGTGTGTATTCATGACCCCGTGTCCATGGAGTTTTCTTGGCAGGAATACTGGAGTGGTTTGCAAGTTCCCACTCCAGATGCCTACAGGACCTGGTATTCCCTGGTGGTCCCCCCTCCAAGTACAGTGGTACCCTGATTTAAGAACAGCTCGACTTAAGAGCAATTCAACTTAAGAGCAGAAAACTGTTGGCATTTTAACTGCCACCGTACAAATTTTAGCTCTGGTCTGCTTGACTTACAAATATATATTTTTCTTTTTTTTCTTTTTTAACTGATTTCCCCCCCAATTTTTAAATAGGTACCCCGACTTAAGAGTAGTTTGACTTGAGAGCATGCATTTGGAACGGATTAAATTCGTAAGTTGAGGCAGCAGCACTGTACTAACCAGGGCCGACCCTGCTTAGCTTCTGAAATCAGGCGAGATCGGATGTGCTTAGGTGTAGGATGACTGTAACTGCTTCCTTGAAAGAAAACACAACACTAGGATGCTTAAGTGCATGGAATTCACAATGGATGGGGGCTATTCTGTCCGCTTGTAGAGGAGATCCTCTCTTGTCTTTCTCTGTGGGTTGAACTGCAAATTATGGGTCCCGTCAAAAGGTAGCGGAGAAAATTACTCACCACGGGCTGGCTCCTCCAGCGATGCCTTAAGCAGAGAGTCCATGCTGTGTGCTTGCTAAGAGCTGAGCTAATACAATCACATTTACCAACGAAGCACCATCATCCCACCCACTCTAACGCTAAGCAGCCTCTGTTCTTAGGGACATAAAGATTAAAAGCATCTCTGTGGGGGTTCCAGGCAATGAGCACAGCGTTGCCACCAGCTCTTAATCCTGTTTACCAGGCTCAAGTTCTCTAGGGTGTTTAAAATAAACTGTAAGAAACAACCTGTCTCCGAAAAGTGGCAAATTTCTTTGCATGTCTGTCTAAGAGGGGCTAGAGTGGAGAGCCTCAATGTATTATATTGATGCACAAAGACAGTCACAGCACTTTTCCAAGGTGCAAGTTATGAATGCGACTTATGCCAACCTCACGGAGCAGTTCTGTCCCCCCATGAGAAGAATTTCCATGGGCTCCCAAGATTGTAGCTCTGCAGAGACAGGGAAAAGTCCTGCTTTCTGATCAAGGGTGACCCCTTGGTCTGCATTTCAACAAAAGGAGGAGAAATGCATTGTCCAACAATGGCACTTGGATTTGTAAAGCTTTTGTATGCACAAATTTGCAGGCAGAGACACAGATTTAGAAGTAATGCAAATCTGTTCAGTAGATATGCAATACACCAGGATGGTTGAGGGTCTGGAGGAAATGTCTTATGAGGAACGGCTTAGGGAACTGGGAATGTTTAGCCTCTCTAAAAGAAGGTTGAGGGGGGATATGATAGCTATGTTTAAATATTTGAAAGGATCTCATATTGAAGAGGGAACAGGTTTGTTTTCCATGGCTTCAGAGACTAGGACTTGGGGCAATGGTTTCAAACTATAGGAAAAGAGATTCCATTTGAACATTAGGAAGAACTTCATGACAGTTAGAGCTGTTGGGCAGTGGAATATGCTGCCACAGAGAGTGGTGGAGTCTCCTTCTTTGGAGGCTTTTAAGCAGAGGCTGGATGGCCATCTGTCGGAAATATTGTGATAGGGTTCCTGCATGGCAGGGGGTTGGACTAGATGGTCCTTGAGGTCTCTTCCAACTCTATGATTCTATGATTCATCGGGGTGGGGAAGAGAGTGATCGGATTTAAATGTGCTTCTCTGACCAGGAATAGAGACATTAGTGACACCCCTTCATTGGAGCTGAAAGCATGATGGTATTGGACACAATGTACAGTCTTTCTACTTTTGTGAAATCAAACTTCAAAGGTACCCTATACTTACATCCTGAAGACCAGTCACCAAACAAAGCAAATCAACCTGCATAATCCTGCAAATGAAAAAATCTGGTGCTGTGACACTCAGACATTTCTCACTAGTTAAGAATTTGCCTCTTCCAATAATGGGTGATCTCTACTGTAAGTTTCTAGCCTTAGCCCACTGTTGCAGCTCTATAGGTAGACCATTGAGGGAACATTTCAAAGCCTTGCTCCTCTTCTTCGTTCTACTGGTACTTTGTCTTTAAACTTGGATTTCACTGGGTAGACTTGAAAGAGGGGAGAACTTCAGAAGCCTGTCCTCTGAACCCTTCAAGCCTTTTTACACAACCCCTAAGATCCGCTGGTAGCTTAAATTCAGATCCCCCCAGCCAGATATCATGTGGATTTTGTTCCTCTTCCTGTAATTCCACCCTTCCACACTCTGTTGCTTCTGTCTGTGGTGAGTGGAGGGAGAAAAAAGGGAGAAAAAAATGCAGGCTCACCTCCGCCTGCTGTCAGAGGAGCAGCCCCGTAGGGATTCATGTCTGTTAAAGGGGCGGCGGGGACAACAAAAACAAACAGAAGGCGAGGAAAGCCCGGCATCCACAGCTTTACAATCCGCATCGGAAAATCTTTTTAACTCGGGAGACCAGGTACTTGTAAAGTGCGCTGGGGTGCGCTTAAGTGGGTGTGGGCGTATTTTTTTTTTAAAGTCCACTGGTGTGGGGAAAACAATTTTATGCTCTGGATCTGCAAGTGTTTTGCAGCAGATTTTAGGGGTTGTGTACATGATATTGTTCACGTATCACCACCCACAGTATGGAACAACTCGTTAATGCCAACATGTTACAAAGGAAACTAATTAATATTAAGACATCCCTCCTGCTTTTTTTATTAGTCTTAGTCTTAAACAAATTCCTTAATTCCTTAGTAAAATTAGGAACAGCATTCTGAGACAACTAAGAATTATTGTTAGAGTACAGTAGTGAGAAATTTAATTTTGCTTAAAGGCAACACCACTGGCATTTAACAATTAACAGTTGTTGTTGTTGTTTTGACCGTTGTTGAAAAGGAGGACTCATGGGTTAATTTTCAGAGACTTATATCCAGGCTTAGGTATGTCCAGGCCAAAGACATTTCCAGTCGTTTTATTATTCTTGCTGTTGCTGTGAATAATGTTATCACTATCACACTAGAATCAAAGTTTTTCACAGTGACTTTTTCAGTAGTGTCTCGAATGGCTAGTTGTTTACTCTGGTGTAAATCCAGCCAGTCCCAGATGGCCCAGATCCACAGAATCAATGGGATGCAGATGGGTCGATTGACTTAGCGCGGCAGCTGATTGACCCATTGGCCCTGTTGGTTGAATTTAGGTCATTCGCAGCAACAGAGTGGCATCCATGGTGTAGACCTCCTGTATGTAGTACAGTGGTACCTTGTATAAATTAATTCGTTCCAAATGAAATTATGTTCAGCAAATTTTCCTTTATACAAATTCCCATAGGAATGCATTGAAAACGGAGTGATCCCATTTTTATGTTGTACGGATTTTCCCCATAGGCGATTATGTTAAGCAAATTTCCCCTATCTCCGGAATTTTTATGTTGTACAAATTTTATGTTATACAAGCTGTTTCTTATACAAGGGTCCACTGTATTAAAATTGGATTGGACCCATTATCAGGGAAAAGGCATGAACCTGGTTGACATTTTTTAAGACAGACATGCCCTGTTACTCTAAGAGCCAGAGATGGGGAAAGGTGTGTGTCAAGGATTATCACGTTCAGCATCCAGTCGCCATGATAACTGAGATTATGGGTGTTATGGCACAAACATCTTTCCTGTTTCCAGACCTGAACTGAACCTGAGGTGGTAGGGATTCTCACATCACACAATTCTTACACCTCCTGGGAGGTTCCTTAACGGCAGCACACCACAAAGGTCTAAGGAACACTCTTTTGTACTTGTCTGCAACTGGGCAGCAGGAACTACTGCATACATGACCATGTCCAAATGTGAAGTTTTTTTTTTAAAAAAATAGCCACCAATGTAGAAAACCATACAATCAAAAGATGAGATTTTTGTGGTGGTTGTCCCCTTGTTTACTGCAGTGACAGTAATTTCTTAAAACATCAAATAATAAGAAAAAGCACTTTAAAAAGGAAGGAATGAAAAAGAAGAAGGGAAGAAAATAAACCAATACAGCACAGGACCAAGCAATTCTGTTAAGGCAAATGATATTCCTTCTGATGTCTTTAAAAGCCAAAACAAAGATGATGTCTTTTTGCAATGGCTCTTCAACATTGTCATCAGTGGGTATTTCATAGTCCCATTTTGACTGGTCTTGGCTTGAGTTCATCTCCATGTGGCATGTTTTGAAAACTAAAATCCAATTCTATGTTTGAACAAACACCCCATTGTGTTTAGTGGGGCTTGCTCCTATGGAAGTATGTATGAGATTGAAGCTTAATGCTGCGATCAGAAGCACTCTGGCTTAAATTCAACCATACGTCCCAACAAGAGCAGACCTCTAGAGAAAGGATGGGCGCAGAAACTCTAGTAGGGTTTAGGTATCTGGGTGCAGAGCCAGAGGCTGGAAGTTTGACTCCTTGCTATATGTCTGAAGAAGTGGATGTGTCCATGCAATGTTACCATCTCTCACCCACTCTGCTGTGAAACATGGACATGAGTCTCCCTTGAAAGAAGTACTGTAAAAGATCTCCCCCAAAAGAAAGAGAAAGCTTATTTATCCCATTTATTTTTCTAACATGTGCCACCAGATTCACCTTTAGATGTTGATGCCCCATTGGCTCCACCCTAGCGACAGCCCTGTTCTCAAGGAGACAAGACCCACTGAATAAGTGGGATTTGCAGCAGTGTGAGTCTATGTTTGGCCCTCCTGATGTTTTGGACCACAACTCCCAGAATTCTAACCTTAAACTGCCAATGACAAAGGTCTGTGGGAGCTGCGGTACGAAACATCTGGAGGGCGGAAGTTTGGACCTGCCGTAGGACCACCAACTGAATCCAGACCATGGGCTTGAGTGGGTTTTACTTTTAACCAGGCAAGCAAAGGATCCGGCGTCATCTAATTGACCTTGTATGCCTGATTCCCGGGAACAGAAGTGTCACGTGGCCAAACTAGGGGAAAGGAGAGACGAAGCGCCAATTGACATGAACAACAACAACAACAAAAAGAATGCATGTTGCATCCTAATGCCAATGGTGGCAAGCATTCCAGAGCTGCGACGGTTGCTCCAAAGCTAAGACCAGGACGTCAGGAGAACATGACAATGGGTTTGCATCAACGAGATAAGTCTCGGAGCCAACACTCTATAGGGGGAGGGGGAACCAAGTACGCAAGTAATGTTTGTTAAAAGAGAAAGACCACAACCTTCCCCCCCCCTTAAAAAAATAATCAAAGTCAAAAGGAGAGCTCAGATACCAAAGAGATGCTGCACCAGGTAGAATGAGAAACCAAGGTCCATTCGGAGAGGCCCTAATAAGACCCTCTGAAAATGTACGAAATGAAGCAGCAGGGTCTTCTCACGGGCTTCCACGTTTGCTTCTGGAGATAAATTGTGCTTTTTTCCCTTTCTTTCCCGTTCCGAAGCCAGCCAGCCAGCCAGCCAGCCAGGCACCTACAGGAGGCACTGTGCATTTTTTTGAAATTTCACTCGGCCTGTGCATCGTAGTTTGCGCCTCCGGCTTTCTTCAGTTCGCTCTTGATGTAATCCTCGTCCAGCTCCTTGTGGTCGCTGATCACAAACTCTTTGGCAAAATTCTGCCGGAGGAGGGGGAAGAAAAAGGAAGCAGTTCATTGTTTAGCAGAAAGGAAAGGGGGTGGTGGTGGTCAGTGTTTGGCATTTGAGAGGAGGGCAGAGAGAAAGGACTGCTTGTGTACATACATACATACATACATACATACATACACACACACACACACACACACACACACACACACACACACACACACACACACACACACACACACACACACACACACACATATATAAAGGAGAAAATAAGAACTGGGATGTGTGCAAAGGTAATTTTGCAAAGTTTGAAGTGGTATGGGGTGGTATATAAGCAGAACACTTTGCTTTTTTTGCTTAGAGCTATTTGGTATTTATAGTACAGTAGTACAAGTGCAGCGACCTAGTAGTGGACCTGTAGCTATTGAAGTGGTATATCAACGCCTTGGAAGCTGCTAGTAGATAAAGGAAGAAGGAACAAGGAAAAGACCCTGAGTAGCAGTCTTAAACAAGAGCAGAGAAGACAAGAGGGCAAAAAGTTATCCATCTGCTTCCTCCGCTCATTCACATTACTTAATTCATTGGTACTCTGTGGGCGCTTTTACGTGACCTCTAAAATCCACTGGTAACTTAAATTCAGATCCTCCCTGCCAACCAGAGATCGTGGGGTTTTGTTCTGCTTCCTGTGTTCCCACCCTTCCGCACTCCAGAGCCAGGCATTCACAAACAAACAGAAGGTGGAGGAGAGCCAGGCATTTAAAATCCGCATCGGAAAAATTTTTACCTCCTCGAGGCCAGGTACTTGTAAAATGCGCTGGGGCGTGCTTAAGTCAGCGTGGTCGTACTTAATTTTTTTTAAAGTCCACAGCTGGTGGGAAAACTATTTTAGGCTCCGCATCTGCGAGCCCTTTGCATCGGATTTTAGGGGGCGTGTAAAAGCAGCCAGAGGCTGTTTCCAAAGTTCAGAGATCCGACAAAGGTACTTTATGTTTCTTTCCATTCAGGACTTTGGAGCAGCGTTAGACTTTCTGGAGACAAGTGTTCAATGTCATGCTGTCTCTTCCGAGCAGAAACGAGTCCCCTGCTTCTCAGAAATATCATCAGGCGAGAGGCATACAGTACATTTCTAAAAGACAGTCGCCTCTCACCCCAGCCCTCTGTCCCCCCCACCCCAGCTCACTGCCCTTCCAATTCTTGACCTCGGCAGTGCCCTAGCAATGAATCCTTGCCTTTGTCTTCCTTCCAGAGTGTTTGGGTACTGCAAACAAGTGTGGCCATTCATTTTGGGGGCATTGAAGTTGGGATGCAGCAAGAACCTGAGTTGCTTCACACAACAATGACAAGCCACTTCTTCCAAAAACAAAAAACAAAAAATCAAACCCAACAAAAACATAACACACCATTTCAAAATGCAATGCAGACACTTGCCACTGATAAAATATTTTCTTCTGATCCGTTCATTGAGGTTATTTCCCTCCACAGAAAAAAATAAGAAGAATACATTTTTAAACTCGCCAATATCTTTTAAAAACTTGCTGGTGTTTCCGGGAGACTGTTCCCAATCAAAGTACAGTGGTACCTTGTATAAAGGAATTAATTCGTGCCAAATGAAATTATGTTAAGCAAATTTTCCTTTATACAAATTTCCCATAGGAATGCATTGAAAATGGATTGATCCCATTTTTATGTTGTACGGATTTTTCCCATAGGCGATTATGTTAAGCAAATTTCCCCTATCTCCAGAATTGTTTATTTTGTACAGATTTTATGTTATACAAACTGTTTGTTATACAAGGGTCCACTGTACTGTAACCGCATTCTAGAAAACAGACCGTTTCGTGTATTCAGAAGGCCTTTGTTCCTTTGGGCAGAATGACAAATGCCCTGGACCATTGATGGTAGCAAAGGGGATAAAATACTGATAACGGGACACAGCCTATGAACCAGATTCCCAGAGAGTTGTCTAAAGAGCCCAAGTGTGTGTGTGTGTGTGTGTGTGTGTGTGTGTGTGTGTGTG
>JAHTLZ010000213.1:5078674-5088894 GCA_023846285.1 Phrynocephalus versicolor | reverse complement strand
ATGTAGTTCTAAGATGAAGCCATTGGGCTTAACAAGGGAGGGAGATCTGAGGGCATTTCTGCCATGCCACCTTAAGCAAGGAAGTTTCCCCGGTTAGGAGGCAAAGCTTGGAAGTGTATTCAAAGGGAAGTCCCGCCCAGTGCTGCCCTTTTTAGATTGGTTATCGCAAAATCAGGACTCCTGGGCCCATTGGGAATGAAGTGAAATTTAGTAGGTTAGGAAAAGGGAGGGGCCGAGAGAGAAAGAGAGAGAGAGAGCCACGGGGGTCGTCTGGGGAGGGAGCTGGGACTTATGAGTTCAGAAGAGGAAAGAAGGGATAGGAGAAAGTAGGGCTTGATGATAGATATGTTTAAATTAAAAATTGCATCCAAATAGGGGTGGAACTAGACCCCACTGAGAAGCAGGATTCAGAGAGGAATAGCTTACAGCAAACCATTATTTCTGGGTTTACTAAAACTGAAGACAAGGGCTCTAAGGCTCTACTAAATAGCAGACAGGTTGTACACAGCTCTTTCTGGTAGAGCTCCTGCGGCTGTAGCAGATACATCGTTAAGCAGAAAAAGTTGGACAATTTATTAAGATTGCCTTTTCCCTTGATTTGGCTAACATATTGTCTCACTTACTGATTGACTTGTAACGTTTAGATTTGACCCTTTGGCCAACCCACACGGTCCAGCAATGCTGAGAGCAAGAAGTGCATAATGATGATGACAACAACGATGTAGATGCAAGATGTAGCGAAGATAGTTAGACTGATTGACATATGGAACATAATACACCAGACATAGTAGTAATACAATGAAGAAATGTCTGGATCATTGACACTGGAATTATCGGGGCGCTACAGTTGAAAATAAAGAATTGGAAAATCTCACAAAATATAGAGTTCTGGCCATCGAAAGATTGCATTTTGGGATGAGACACACTTTACCTCGTGGCGCCTCGTGGCGCAGTGGTTAAATGCCTGTACTGCAGGTAAAACTGTGCTCACGACCTGGGGTTCAATCCCAGGTAGCAGGCTCAAGGTTCACTCAGCCTTCCATCCTTCCGAGGTCGGTAAAATGAGTACCCAGCTTGCTGGAGGGGGCAATGTGTAGCCTGCACACTGTAATTAAATTTGTAAACTGCCCAGAGACTACTTAAAGTGGTATGGGGCGGTATATAAGCAGAACACTTTGCTTTTGCTTTACTGGTCCCTGTAGTCATCGAGGGTTTGGGAATATCAATATATTTCACCCAGTATTATAACAATTGCAGATCTTAGAAATAACTCCACCAGAGCTACCAGAAATGGCAGTATTGGGAACAGCACACATATACTGCACTGATACAGTATTTAACAGATACTTAGGTTTTTGGTCAAACTTTGTACCTGTTATATCATTCCACTCAATGTTTTCATAATTTTGATTGTCTGTCACTGGTATTTGATGATGATGGTGGTGGTGGTGGTGGTGGTGATGATGATGATAGGTCAATTCTGACTCATGGCAACCCTTTTTGTTGTTTCCAGGAAGAGAGTGCTTAGAAGTTGTTTGCCGTTCCCTTCTTCTGGGGGCATCCTAGGACTGTGCTCCTTGCCCAAGGCTACACAGGCTGGATTTTCTCCTTGAGGGTACAGTGGAGAATAAAACCTCAACCTCAGCCTCTGTAGCCAGAGACAGAAACCACTGAACTGCCCAGCCAGCAACAATGATGATGATGTCCACTTTCTAACCAGCTAAAAACAAGTGTATTTAGAATCTGGAAGTTGAGTCATGGCTACTGGACTTCTTTTTTTGAGAGATAGAAACGTTTCGCTGTTCATCCAATGAAGCTGTTTGGATGAACAGCGAAATGTTTCTATCGCTCAAAAAAGAAGTCCAGTAGCCATGACTCAGCTCCCAGTTAATTCCTTATGTTCTTGTTCTGAGCCTGGTTGTGGAATACTCTGCAATGAATACTCTGCTCCTGTCCAGGTGCAGTCCCAATGGATGCAGGTGGAATGAGTAGCATGAATTATTCAATTGCAAAACCACCCAGAGAGAGCTTTCCGCACTATCTGGAAGTTGAGTCATGGCAATTGGACTTCTTTTCTGGAACACCACTTGACTGGTGGTGTACCCTTTTACCTAGAAGGATTACATTTATTGTTGAACCCATCCTTGTTGACTCCTCTTGTTTTTATACTGCTGGATAAGTCCTATCTGATACGACTAGCATCAGTTTAGTGTGTTGTCGGGTGTGTGTGTGGACAATTTATTTTCCAGATCATTGTTTGCAAGTCACCAATGGGCATTTGTGTGTGTGTGTGTGTATTATTGGCTTCTGGCTCAATTAAAAATGATTTTTTCCTAGGGGGACCCCCCTTTGGAGTTTAATAACTTAGCCCCCTGAAACCCAAACCTCTCCAAATTTGGGGGGCTTATAGGGAAGAGTCCAAAGAAACCCCCCTGTGATTTTGATGCCTTTAGGACCCAGAAGAGCATAGTGTTTTGTTTCATTTCGTTTCATTGCAAAACTGCTTTAAAAAAATTGTTACTCACGAAACAAAACTATTACGAAAAATGAAACACTATATTTCCGTTTCGTGCCCATCGCTAGTTAACACCAAGGACCGCGATTCTGCCAGGGTTGCTCTTCAGTAGTCAGTATAGGGCAGCCATGTACAAAGTCCAGCCCGGGGGGGGGGGGGACGAATCCAGACCGCCAGGCCATTTTGAGTGGTCCGCGCCTGGCCAGCCCGCCCCCTCCCGCCCCTCCCTCTTTCACCCTCCCCATTATTAAAAATTAATACATAAATAAATGCAAGGAGAGTGGTGGGGGCCAGTGGGCAGGTAGGCAGGTAGGCAGGCAGAAGGGCTTGGCTTGGCTTGGCAGGGGTGGGGAAAAGTAACTAGTCAGGGAGGAAGGGAGTGGGGTGCATACAGAAGGGGACCCTGGAGTGTGGGTGTGTTTGTGTGTGTAGGGGGCTTTGCAATGTGTTCCCTCTCCTCTGAAAAATGAAAAGAGGGGGAATTGGTTTGGGGAGAAAACATGTCTTGCAAGGGGGCAGTGGGTGGGGCTTGCAGTGTGGGGGCAGGGGGCAGTTGCCCCCCCACACATTCTCAACCACCAAATCTGGCCCTCCTTACAAAAAGTTTGGACACCCCTGGTCTATGGGGTGGACAGGGATTCCAAGAGGTTGGCTTGGGTGTCGTAACGCCCCCTCTGCTTTTTCCTTTCCCAGCTTGCCTCCATGAAGCCACGTCGGGTGGACTTCTTCCTGGCCACAGTCAAAGACAAGCTGCTGGCTGTTGGTGGAAGGAATGACTATGGTGCCCTTTCTTTGGTTGAGATCTACAGCCCAGCGAAAGATGCGTGGTCCTATGTGGCAGACCTGCCAAGGTAAAAAAACAGTGGTGTGTCTGGTGAAACCTTTTGGCTTTGTGGGATTTGTGGACCCACCCTCCGAAACAAAATCACCCATTGACTTACCTTGCCTTACCTCTCGAGGGGTGCACCTCCAGGAAGTAGCCTCTGACACGTCATTGTTCCTTTTCCCTGGTGCTGGCCAATCAGGAGCTGTGCAGGGATATGCGTCATCCCGCCTCCCTGTCTGATTGGCCAGCACCAGGGAGAAGGAACGATGATGCGTCGGAGGCTTCTTCCTGGTTGGAGTTTAGCCCCGTGCTATAAGCCTGTTATGACTTGATGGCAGATAGCAAATCCACATGACGCAGCTGCGTATACCACCAGAAGAATCCTAGGATGTATTGCTTGGTGAAATACTTAGAATTCGGGGCTAGAGGGCTACAGTCTTTCCCACTAAACTTCAGCTCAGAATTCACCAAACTGCAGATACAAGGAGTTCATAGGATGGGGCAGAATCTACTGGTTTGTTACAGCAAAATGGCACACCGAAAGGAAAGGATCAGTGTGATGCACACCGACTCTTACAGGGTCTTTCTTCTCTGCTTTCCTTTTCCATCCAGCAAGCTGCCTGGAAAAGAAACTGCTTGCAAATCATTTCTTACAGAACTTTTGAATTTAAGCCAAGTGTTGCATTCAGCCCCGGGCTGCCCACAGATCCACTACAGCTTACACAATGCTCTGCCTCCCAGTGTTTACACAGGCAGTCTAATTTTGCATCACTACGCTGGTGGCACTTTCTGGATCAGCAGAAAGCTTAGTAGGATCCTGATGTAGAGGCATCATAAGCAACATGTTGAGCAGCCTCAGAAAGGGGGCTTAGGATCCTAGATGGAGTATTGTCAGGGAGCTCTTTAGAGCCAAGCCAACGTATCAGGGAGCCTGCTGTTGACTTCTGCCCATTGGTAGAATTGTTTGGATGCTATTAAGCCATCATCACAAGACTGCATAGTTCAAATCTATAGCCTGATCCATTAAGACACTCCTTTGGCACCCAAGCTCTTTCTTTAATCCTGTGAACCCCACCCTTCCTTTTGTTCAACCAGGGAAGCTCATACTCTAGGACAGCGTTGGCGAACCTATGGCACTGGTGCCAAAGGTGGCACTCAGAGCTCTTTCTGTGGGACACCCGACATCGCCCCTTCACAGCCACCTGTATTCAGGTTAAATTGCTGTATTGGCGCTTTGCAAAAAATTATCGGGTTTGGAATTGCATGTTTGGGCACTCGGTCTCTAAAAGGTTCGCCAATCGCTGCTCTAGGAAATGTGGTTTATTTAAAAAACAACAAGGCACACTCTCTCAATTGGGCTTGTCTTAGATTTTTAAACATAGGTTTCAAAAAAAGATTTGAACCCCTGGTTGAGCTCCGTGGTTTAGATCTCTGGCCGCAGGGCCAGAGGTAGTGAGTTCAAATCCTCCACTCAGCCTCCTAGGTAGGGGCTGCACTTGATGATCCATAGCTTCCCTTCCAACTTTGAGGATGAAGATTATAAAACTCGTAGCTGGCTTAAATTGGGTTGTACAGTGGATCCTTGTTTAACAAGCGTTTTTTTTTTTTAAACTATCTTCTATTTCCAGTACAAACCAATTGGGGAAAGTGTGTGAGGGAACATAAAAAAGTGAGGTACAAAATACAGAGAGGTATGAGTTGGTAGTCACCTATATCTAACTGCCAATATTTTAAATCTTTCTACACATCTAAACTGGCTCATATTTATCATTAAGTATATAAATAGAGTAATGCTTTTTCTTAGTTCTCTAGTTTTTGTTATTATTATTTGTTATTATTTTTTCCCAGACTTTCTGGTGGTTTTCTTTCCTGGAAACATCTAAACATTATGAAAACTTATCCATCTCTATTGTTTCTAAGATTTTAAACATTAATTCCTGTTCAGATGGTATTCCAGGATCCTTCCAGGATCTGGCAAAGACTAGTCTTGCTGCGGTTATCATATGAATAGCCACATATACTTTCCCTTTTCGGGTTAAGAGGAAAACATTTCCTGAGACAGGGGGAAATCGCTTAAAAGAATCACCTGTGGAGCAAATCTGTACAACAGAAAAACGGCCGTGATTAGGGATTACTCCGTTTTCAATGCATTCCTATGGGAAATTTGCACAAAGGAAAATTTGCTTAACAAAATTTCATTTGGAATGAATTAATTCCTTTATGCAAGGTACTACTGTACTGTAGTTTCATTGGGGCGTGCCACGGGCGGCACTAGTTACAGAGGGTAGCAGTTGTCCCTTTGATGTTTCAAAGAATAGCCCTTCGGCTATATGGGTGGTATAAGAATCTAAATAAATAAATAAATAAATAAATAAATAAATAAATAAATAAATAAATAAATAAAGTTAGCCACCCCTATAAAAATCAGTAATGCACATTTTCCTCCTTATCTTTACTCTTTCTCTCGGTCTGCTCCTCCACCATCCCTTGTCTCAGCTTTATATATGGGCATGCAGGTGCTGTCCACAATGAGTTTGTTTATATCTCGGGAGGCCACGATTCCCAAGTCGGCCCCTTTCGCAAAAACCTGCTGTGCTACGACCACCGTACCGACGTGTGGGAGGAGAAGATGCCGATGATCACCGCACGGAGCTGGCACAGCATGTGTACGCTGGGCGATCGCATTTACTCCGTCGGCGGCAGCGACAACTACCCCGAGACCATGACCCGCTTCGACATTTTGGAGGTGGAGTCCTACAACCCCCCGTGCAACCAGTGGACACGGGTGGCGCCCTTGCTGCAAGCCAACAGCGAGTCCGGCGTGGCCACGTGGGAAGGCAAGATTTACATCCTGGGGGGCTACAGCTGGGAACGGACGGATTTCTCCAGGACCGTCCAGGTGTACGACAAAGACAAGAACAGGTGGCAAAAAGCAACAGACCTTCCCAAAGCGATGGCCGGGGTCTCGGCTTGCGTGTGCGCCTTAAAAACCCAGCCGGAGGAGAAGAAGAAAAAAGCCACAGCAAAGCGGCATCAAGAGCGAGGGAGATGATGGAGCCTTCCGCGGTAGGGAAGAGATGCCTACCGAATCTCTGGGAAAAAATCCAGTTGCAGGGTTCTGCCTGTGCTAAGTGTGCAGCGTAACTTGGGGCAGGTCCTTCCTCTTAAATAAGGCAGCGGTCGCCAACTTTTTTAGGACCAGGGATCGTTTTAAAAAAATCTGTGCAGAGTTTCTCAGGCACGCGTGCATTTAGGGCGTCTTCTCAGGCGTGTGCACACACCAAAGTCCCCCCCACACACACAAACACACACTACTTCCGTCGCAACCTAAACAAAAACAGTCACGGCAGTTGTTTGGAACAGAAAGAGGGCCGTGCAGGCAGGGAGTTGACGTGCCTCACAAGGAACCTTGCATCCTGGTTCATAAGAGGCTGGGGACCTCTCCTGCTCTGTCGATTGGGGGTTGGGGACCCCTGAATTAAGGACTCCTGACTGGGATTTTGGGGTATACAATCCGCTGGAGCGGTACATCATCAAATAAATCAAAGTGAGGATTTGTTAAATTAGCAGCAAGAGATGGCTGCAAGCTAGGCTGTTTACCTTCCACAGGCATAACTACATAATAAGATTCGAGTCTCCGCACCATCATTTCTTCTTATCCTTCCCCTGCTCTTCGTCTGCGTTATTTTTTTGCAAATTTGGAAACCAGCAAAGTTACAATAAAGTTATTTCCACCTTTACTTCAGATGGGGATATGTGTCTTTCCCTGCCACTGTGATCGACATTTCCAGTGGAGATTCACTGGTGTAACCTGTGTGGTCCTTGGGGGTGGTCACCCATTTGTTACAGGGTCGTATTCACGAAGAGTGATCCTAAAACATCAGAGAAGGTATGGTTGCGTGAACAGACACCGGCTGGAAAGTAAAGAAAAAAAGCTGATGGGGTGTGTGTGTGTGTGTGTGTGTGTGTGTGTGTGTGTGTGTAAGTAAGTAAGAGGGAGAACATATCCTAAACATGGGGGGGGGAGGGGAAATAATTTGGGGCAACAATTCCCATAAAGCCGCAGCCAGAATTCTGGAAGTTGCAGTCCAAGCTGTAGTATTCCCCAAGCACTGGCTGATCCTAAAATCTGGACCAGATTAAATCCAGGCCAGTCTGATGGATTTCCTTCATCAGGGTTAGCTGCAGATTAGAGGTATGCTTTTTCAGTCGTGAGCAACAACACTATTTGACCGACTCGAGCAGAAGTAGAAAGACATGGATCTGAGTTGAAAGACTTAATATTGCTAAAACTGTTGACCTGATCAGCATTTTGGAGTCTGGAGATAGTCAAGTCAATGAGAGATTTCCGGAAAAATCAGTTCTGAACTGACTGTCCATCATTAAGTACTGTACTAGATTGCAGTATTTATGAGGGGGTAAGGAGCTGTAACTTTGGTTTTCCTCTGTCATGTCATGTTGGAGTTCTCCTTCTTAGCTCTGTGCCCTGCTTTTCTCCATCTGCTAGTACTTTTTAAATAAATACAAGTATCCCATTGTCTTGTTTTACACAGACTTAAATGCCAATATACAGGCAGAGTTTAAATTGCACGGTGTGGAAGGTCTTCTTATCCAGAGTGGGTTTTTAAGGTGTGTGTTTTTATATATAATTTGTTTTTAAACACACACATTTTTGCTAATACCTGGCTTGTAATTGTCCCATAGCATGTCATTTACTCCTTAACATTCCTAGTACAGTGCATAATTATAGCTCTGTCATTTCTGCCTGAGAGCTTGGAACGGAGGGCGTTTTCCTCACTCCTGTTTGTGTAGCTGTGTTGTGAAACATTGATCTGGACGAAGTATTTCGGCTTTCTTAGCACTAGCAGGGACTGAACTTGCCAAAAAAGAGCAGGCCTGCCAATCTCTTAAAGAAACATGCAAGCTGGCTGATCCTAAAATCTGGACCAGATTAAATCCAGGCCAGTCTGATAGATTTCATTCATCAGGGTTAGCTGCAGATTAGAGGCATTTATTTATGTATTTATTTATTCATTCATTTTTATACCGCCCGTCTTCCCGAAAGAACTCCGGGCGGTGAACTAAGAGGGCAAGGCAAGCCCAACAAAGAACAGTACATCAATCAAAGGGATAAAAATAATAAAAGAAATAGGTAGAAAAGAAGAAAAAAAGAATATAGATTAAAATGTATATATAATATATGATGGGGAACAAATCGACTAAGAAGTCGATTAGTCATTGGCAGAGATGGTGGCGGGGGAGAATTAAACAAGGTCACCAAATGCCTCTCTAAAAATCAAGGTTTTTAACACTTTTTTGAAGGCAGGCAGGGACTGTGCAAGACGCAAGTCACTTGGCAGATGGTTCCAAAGCAAGGGGCCGAGAAGGCATGATTACGGGTGATCGATTTCCGCGCCTCCCTGGCCGTGGCCACTCAGAGTAACAGCGCTTGCGACATTCTAGTGAGCCGGGCCTCAGTTGATCTTTGGAAGATACGCTCCGACAGGTATTCGGGTCCCAAGCCATGGAGGGTTTTGTAAACCAAAACCAGGACCTTGAACCTAATCCGTATGCTTTTTCAATCCTGAGCAACACTATTTGGTATTGACAAGACAGGCTTCATGGCTTAGGATAGAGGAAACCACGGGGCTTGAGGTTACAAGGGCCAAGGAGCAGGGCTGTTGAGTGCAGGGCATTTTCGAGATCACTCATTCGCATTCGCAGGGGCCTCATAATTCAGAGGCTGCTTAACAGCACACACTAAGTTCAACACAGCATGCATGCTCTTTCCACCATGCGCCAAGCATTCCCTGCCTTGTCCCGCACTGCGCATGCACCCGGCACGCCCTCTGCTCTCCGGCAACGCCGAGCTCAAGCTCCTCAGAGCCCGCAAGCTTTCAGCGGTGGAAGGGCGCATGCGCAGAATTCAGCGGCGCTCCCTCCCAACAAATGTGCGCATGCGGAACATTCTTCTATCCACCGCCTCCTCCTGTGGGGCTCCTATAACTACGACCCGCCCGAGGTATGCGCGCATGCGCCCTGCGCCCATCTCCTTTTGTTTTCTCTCGTCCTCTGGGTACTGTAGTTGCCTTTGACCAGGCACTCCTGCGCAGGCGCCTTCTCCTTTCCCCCCCTCCCCCGGCCCACCGAAGGCCTGCCCCCTTCAGCCTCATTTTCGCCTTCACGCAGGCGCGCCAGGGGGGAAAAGGAGGGACCAATCCCTTTTCGGGGTGGAGGGAGGGGGGAAGGTCTCGCGCATGGGGAAGGGGGGTGGAGGAGAGAGAGAGAGAGAGCCTGCGCCGCGCGTGCGCGTGCCTCCGGATTGTGTGTGTTGGTGTGTGTGTGCGCGCGCGCACCTCGCCAAGCCGCCTTCGCGCAGGCGCGTTGGCCCAACCCCGCCTCGCGCTGCCCGCCCGCCTGCCCTGTGTGGCGGCCGTGGTGGTGTTCGCGCGTGAGGAGATAAGATGGCGGCGGCGGCGGCGGGTCCGGCAGCGTGCGTGAGGCGGCGCTGAGGTAGACGCCGAGCTCGTCTCCTCTCTTCTTCCTCCTCCTCCTCCTCGTCCCTTCCCGTCGCTCGGGGAGGCGGGGGGAGGGCCGGACGCGGCGCGCCATGGCGGTCCACAGCGCCCAGGTAAAAACCCATTGAAACGACGGCGGCGGCCCCCGAGGGAATTATTTTTTAAATAAAAAAAATTAAATAAAAAATTCCCTCCTTTTTCTCCCCCCCCTGTTTCCCAATGGCCTGGCCTGGCTTGGCCTTTCCCATCCTTCCCCCCACCTCCTCCTCCTGTGAGGGGCTTCACCCCAATCCAACCCCCCCACCACCACCACACACACAACGTTTTTCCCAATGGCCTGGCCTGGCCTTTCCCTTCCTTC
>JAHTLZ010000213.1:4991015-5078664 GCA_023846285.1 Phrynocephalus versicolor | reverse complement strand
GAGAGAGAGAGAGAGAGAGAGAGAGAGAGAGATGGAGTGGGCTGATTTCTCTGCATTTTAAATCTGCTAACGTAGAGGGAATAGCCTAAAATTCCCAATGTGTGTCTGTGTGTGCGTGTGTGTGTGTGTGAGAGAGAGAGCGAACACACGCACACACGCAGAGATGGGTCAGTTACAAGTGCAGGTATACCATGAATCTGATCATTAGCTAATTTTGTCACAGAATGGAAGGCTAGCACAAGGAGCCTTGTGGCACACTGTGTTATGTGTGTGTGTGTGAGAGAGAGGGGGAGAGTTTGGGGAGAGGAGGGTGAAAGAAGACTCCTATTTATTTATTTTTATATATTTATTTATTTTAGGGTATTTTTACCCCGCCTTTTTCCTTGGAAAAGGTCCCAAGGCAGGTTACAGTAATGAGGGATAATATTACAGTCTAGTACGGGTAAGACATGTTCAAGTAGGGAGAACAAGGAATTGAGGGACATCTCACAGCATTAAAACAACATTACAATTAAAGCTACAAGAGAACAGTTAAAAGAAAGAGAGAGATGTTTCATTTGCCCTCCTCTCAGAGGTTGAGGCCTGCTTGTCATACCTTTGCACGATTTCCTTGGAAGGGAATGCTCAGCAAGAGATGGAGAGGTCAGGCTGGCTGGCCAGCTGGCTTGTTTGTTTGTTTGTTTGTTTGTTTATTGCAGTGGTTGAGGAAGTTTCTGTTGAACTTTGAAGGGGAAGGGCCTCAAGCTCCCTTTGATGGCTTCTTCTTGGGATGACAGTACTGTACAGCTTCTCTGAGCAGTAGGGAGGTTGGCTCAGGAGGAAGGATACCTTGAAATCAGTTGTGGTGGAGTTTTAGGCTTAGAATTTTTGTAATTTTAAAAAAATAGTTAAAGGGTATGAATAGGGAAAGGCATCACACTTTTGCAAAACATGATTCCTTCTGAGAAACTTCACTTGAAAAAAAGAGTGGTACCTCTTAAGACAAATGCCTTGTAAGGCAAAGGAAAAAAAACCTTGTAGGAAGGAAAAAAATTCCGGGAATAGGCATGCTTCACAAGACAAATGGGATGCTTTGCAAATGAAAAACCATTCTGCATGTATCTAGGGAAAAAACCCAGTTATTGTTGTCTTTATTCTAGCCCCTGGAATGGATTAATCCGTTTCCAATGCATTCCTAAGGGAAACCACGTTTCATAAGACAAAATGTTCATAAAACCAAGCAACCCATAGCCTCTGGAGCAGAATAACCCATTTTCAATGCATTTCTATGGGAAACTGCATTTCATGAGACAAAATTTTGTTAAAACAATTTGACCTGTGGAACAAATTACATTTCGTTTTAAGAGGTACCATTGTATTTAGGAGTGGGTCTGTAGTTTCTCACTCATCCAGGTGAGTTTATCTGGAAGTTGAGTCATGGCAACTTGAGTAACTGAATTTAGGAGTTAGGAGAATACACACATTACTAGGAGTGTGTATTCTGGTAGGTGTAGCTTTGTTTGGCAGCAAAACTTCAAGAATTCAGCAATGAGAGGTGTTGAGCAATGCTGCAGAGTTCAGATCTGTACCTGATTTTACTTTCCCATTAAGTATTTTATTTTTGCAGCTTAACAGCCAAGTACTTCTTTTTCTTTAACTGTAACTTTTTCTAGGCTCTGTCATAAAGTTTTCTTCTCCTGTGGCTAAAATTTGCAACGTGCTGTAGCTTTACAGTCTGATTTCTTTAACAGGTTTACTGGGATTTAAATCTCTGCTCATTTTTGTGGCTTACTCATAGTAAGGGTGTGAATTGTTGTTATCACAATATTTATTGTTTTTAAGTGAGTGTTAATTTGGAAAGGAGAGAAGTATATACAGCTTAATAAATAGGTAGACCAATAAAAACTGCAGAGAAACCAAGGGACCAATTTCTAAATGAGAAAAGGGGAGAGGAAATGCCCAGGGCTATATTTGATGAACTGAACAATGCTTGTGATTTGCTTTCTTTATGCTCACCTTAGTTTCCTTAAGTATTCACAACTTTCTAGACATCCTTTTAAGGAAGGGACTGGCTGAGCTCTATATTGAAAAAAAATACAACATCCATTTGGAGCATATTTGACGGTTTTTAATTATAGTTTGTATATCAGGATCTGCTCTCCAAGGCAGATACACATACTTTATGCAGTGATCACTGAACTCTTGTAGTAAGTTTCATTAGAGGAGACTCATTGGATTGGTGAATTTGGCGAAACAACTTTTTCACTTCAGTTGATTCAAATAGACTTACTTTAGCTGTGACTTACTGTGCTGAAATTAGTCACCGCTGGAAAAGACCTATATGAATCAATGGAATTTATAGGGGAGTTGACTTTGCCAAATTTCCCAAATTCATTAGGCCTAATCTAGTATGACTTACTGTACTAAGCAACAAGATTTCAGACAGAGCAAAGAAAAATTGCAGCGATAGCTAAGAGTGAATTTATATATCTGCTTGTAGAATGCATGGAATATACAAAATCTTAAAGAAGGTTGTTGGCTAGATGTATATTGATTGTGGAACCATAATTAAAATCTCTTACATGTTGGGACAGGATTGTACAGCTCAGACTTCTCTGAAAATATTGTGATTGAAGAATGCAAACACATTCAGCCTGATTAGAGTGAAGAGAGGGATCAGGTATATGAAGAAGCTTTGACAAAGCTTTGACATGAGGTTGATAATTTCATTCAATAACCAGAACTAAGATCTATAGAAAAATAGTTTCCAGTTTAATAGCATGATTGTCTTTAAAGATTCAAACGGGTTTTGTTCCATTGTGATATAGAAAATGTTACATAAATCAAACTATCTCAGGTGGTTATGATTTTTTTCTGTCTAGGTTTGAGGGTAGCAGTGGAAAGGTAATCATGCTGGTCCAGAAGATCTGAAGAGAAGAGGCAGATTTTATACTAGTCAAATGTTCATTGCTTGCAAATGCTTGGATGAAAGTAACTTCTTAGAATACTATTTTTTAAGTAAGGCATTAGTAAATACAGCATACTATTTTCTTGGAATACTTCAGATTTTTGTGTTCAGAAGAGTTTTTATGATTTATAAGAACTGGGAGATCTGTTTTATTTTGTCTATAATAGTTTATAATGGAATAGAATTGGAATAAATTTACAAAGGTATAAATAGATACAAACTCAAAATTTTAAATAAAAATATACTATGAGATTCTCATTCATAGTTTCAGAGATTTTCATTGAAAGTTTTTTTAAGCATCAGACTCAATCTGTGCATTCATTTGATTAGAATCTTAAGTAATGGATTTAAAATGCTATTATGGGATCCAGACCAAGAGTGCTATGAGGTTTCAGAAGTTTTCATATTCATTGTAAGAATGTGTGTTTTTAGTAGTTAGTACACAGGGTCAGATAACTCTAAAGACGTTTTCTGTCTCATGGTCTGTAATGCATGGGGAGAAAGACAGATTTGATAGAAGGAGCAATGGTTTGAATGGGATTAGATAAACCTCAGGGATGGCCTTCAGAAGGACACAGTCTCTTGGTGTTAACTGCTTTGTACTCTTAGATATGGTCTGCAGTAATGTTTGCTGTGTAAATCTATAGCTCAGTGGATTTGTTCTTGATAATAAAGAAATCAGTAAGAAGTGTCCAATGGTATATTGCTTGTCAGCATAACAGCAACAGAAATGACTAATGGATATTCAGGTCTTTGCCCTTTCTAGGAATGACAGATAAAATGATCAGCTTTTTTTTTAAAAAAAAATCAAAGTTATTACAGTGTTTCTGTATTGTAAAATAATGAAACATTTCTCTTTTTGTGTGAATAGCTGCAACTGTTGAGTGTTTGGAAATTCCAAAATGAAGCTGTCATTTGGAAAAGCAGGTAGTCACACAATAGCTTGTCCAAAGTGATCAGACAATAATGAAGTAGGAGTTAGTCTTTCAGATGCCAGACTCAGTGCTCCTATACATTGTGTAGTAAATAGACATAGAGCCTCAGGAATGTTCATGATTCACATGTGTAGAAAATTCCTCTTGTGGTTGGAAGATGAGGCTTCTTTTTCTGCAGCATATTTTTCGATTTCATATACCACTTGAGAGGTTGGAGTCCTTTGTGCCCATTTTCTTGCTGAACTAACAACCTTGTCATTAACTCACTTATTAATGCTCTGTAATGTAGAAGAAAATATGGTTTGCCTAAGGCCAGCTAGTGAATTTAATGGCAGTGAAATTCAAAGGGCTAACTTAGTTGTAACTTACGTAATTGAAAAAAGGACTCACTTTGTTGTAACGTGTTTGAGCCAATCAATATTTTATTTATTTTAGAGTATTTTTACCCCGCCTTTCTCCTTGGAAAAGGACCCAAGGCAGCTTACAGTAAGACCAGTCCCGGTAGCAGTAACTGAAGGTGATCCCAGTTTCAATTCAGCAGATTTGCAAGGTTGTTACACCCAGACCCATCAGTCCTGTTATTTTGGAGATGTGCTGACAATTCTTCTTAGGTGCATCTTGATGAAGTTTAATTTACCACATGTTCTAACTCTCATGGATAAGCTGATGAACTGTATATTGATTTGCCTATTTTTATGATTGTTTTACACTGCTTTCTTTGGAAGCAAATGTTTTATATCTCATAAATAAATAAAATCAATCACACATATATAATTTAGACTAGAGTATTGTGCATGATCCAGCAGACTTTCCCTTTTATGTCTCTTCATAAAATACTGGTAGAACATAATGCAGTTTATTCTAACTGTATACAATAAGAGAAGTTGCTTCCACTTTGAAATGATAAATGTTCATTTTAGCAGTTTGATTTGCAGGTTTAGCAAACTCCATGCAAGTTCAAACTTTTTCATTTATTCACTGCACATTGGAATCTTCATCTAGATTTCACAGGTTTAGGGAAATAACCAGATTAGGATGATTTAAATAAAATAAATTTAAACAACAAATACTTGTTAAATTCTTATTTAAATCTATCTTTTTTTAAAAAAAAATATCATTTATTTTATCCACCTTGATCCAGATCCTTTTAGGGCATGCATTTCTTTCTTTCTTTCTTTCTTTCTTTCTTTCTTTCTTTCTTTCTTTCTTTCTTTCTTTCTTTCTTTCTTTCTTTCTTTCTTTCTTTCTTTCTTTCTTTCTTTCTTTTTTGCTTGAAGAATCTTTATTACATTGTATTTTAAAGAACTGTTGTGTAATGTGTCAGTAGAGGATTGACATATCCTTTATAGCTTCACTGGTATATTCATTCTTAAAGAACATAAATTTTACAGATACATGACTAAACTTGAAATCTCTGATAATTGCTTTGTTCTGTATGTTAAGATTTCTGCTCCACCATGGTTAATTTTGTAGTTGAACAACTCAGGAGGGTATGTTACAATAATAATTACTTTACTTAAAAAAGCAAAAAAGCAACACAAATGCTCCTAGAGCTAAATGAAGACACTCATATTTAGAAAAGATTATGTTCTTGACATAATTAATTTTTTTGCTCTTAAATTTGTGGCAGATTTGAACTGAAGTGGAAAATATAGAGAATGAATAAATTTTTTTTGAAGTCTCAAAATTAATTTTGCATGATGTCCTGGAATTTGTAGAGACATTGATATATGAGATAGTAGAAAGAGGTTGGAAAAAAATGTAACCTCGAATTGTTGTTGCAGTAATAGAAAACGTAATAGATAAAGATGGGGGAATGATGAGCGTCAGAAATCTACATTAAAATTAATATTGTGTTCCAGTTTGCAAAACAGTTTGACTTTGAATGGTATGTAACACAAGTAAACTAGTGAAATTGGACAGTTGCATACAACTTCTGCTAGCCTGTCTACCCAAAACTTTTTGCAAGTCAACAGCCTTAAAATTGAAAGAAAGAAACAAGACAGTCTTGATACAAAAAAGTTACATTGCCTCTTGGAGGCAAGTTATTTGTTTCTAACAGCGGCTCATGCCTGCAATGTATGGCTTAGTGGTGTTCCAATAGCCAAGGCCTAGGCAAGATCCTAGCCATAAAGGTTAAAGCACCTTCCAGCACTTCAGAGAAAGATGTTCTAAATCAACCCTTTGCCTACGGTGATGGTTCTATACTTTCTAAGAGTTTTAATGTATTCGGCAATTTGATTCCTTTTCTGTGCTCCACATTCTGATGCTTGTATAGACAAGTCGTTGAATTCCTCAAACTTGAAGTTTGCATTTTTAAAAAAACATTGGGAGTTGCTGTTTCAGTTTGAAATGAAAATGTATTGCTGCCATCCTCAGATTTGGGAAGTACTGTTGATAATTCCATGAATTATTGACTACTTGTGCATTAAGGAAACCTTGTACTGTGGAATGCACTTTTATATTGGATAAAAATATTTCTGTATTTCGTGTTCTTGAACAAATTGGAATGATGGTTTTTAGTACTTTTCATTCTGGTCAAAGTTAACATTTAAAAATCTATGAAGAGTGCAAAATCATTGGGAAAGGATGACCAGCAAGAATAATAGTATCTGTTCTGTTCCATGCAAACAACAAGAAGAGAATATTGCTAGAACTGTGCAGTATAAATTAAGGAAAGGGGGACTATGTGTTTCCAAGTATTGTATTCCTTATTTTGACCTCTGTTTTAAATAGTTGTAGATATACAGAATGTGGTCTATTTCTATGTAATGCTATGTTGGAAAGTCATTTCTCTGTGATTTGGTTTTCATGTTAAAGTTGGAAAAAAAATCAAAAACTATGCCTCTATTCTATAGGTAACTTGCACTGTTCTCTGTTACATACCTTCTGCATGCTGTTTTCGGTATTATACTGGTTTGTTTGTAGTAGAACTTGCTAGCTTTGAGCCACTGGATTATAGTCATTTGTCATTTTAATGCTGTTTCAGCAAAGTAGATATTGAGTTTGAAAGAACTGCATTGCTAGGGCTGCATTTTTTTCTGCTCAGTTGAAATGCTTTATATATAGCCATTTAACATACTGCCCAGGATTAAGAACTTTGTGTGGAACAATGGTGCTTCATGGCGGGGGAGCTTCTCACAGTTCTAAAGCATGTTTATGAGCAGGATGAGAAATTCCTGTTTTTACTCCATATAATTCATATTCTTCAAAAGAACTGTGCACATTCTGTTTTAAAAATGAAAAAGATGGAGTTGGTTAGTGCAGTAGAGAAATGAAATGTTACTTCCTTTGCAGTTTTCTAAACCAAGTAAAACAAGTTACATATTCTGCTGCAAGTAAATGTTCCTTATTTTCACCAATGTAGAAAGCTAGAAATGGGTTCTTAGTATGTAGCATCAAATATACACATTGATCAGGTTAATGCAGGTCTCTAGGAAATGTTTGCTTGTGGCACTTCTTCCTTTTCTTTACTTTTCTACTTATTGGGATAAGACAAATGTAAGGAAATACTTCTTGTGTAACTTATCTGAATTGACATGCCTGTGTCTTCTAGAGTTATTTTCTGAATTCCCTTTGCATGTATTAAGCTTTGCATGATTTTTCCAAGGCAGGGTTGGAAAGGCCTTTGTATATGCATATCAGAAACTGTTACTTCACTGGTGAGATGTTAAGAGGCTTACTAGGTCACTTTATATCTGCTTAAGTTGACATTGGCCTTTGTTTGCAATCTAGATAGAACAAGAGTTGAAGGATGTGTTGGAAAACTTAATGTGCCCAGCAGCATTGGGAGTTCCTCAGATTCCTAGCCAAGTATAATTTGTCAGGAGCTGTTACATTAAGCTTGTGTTTTAGAATAAGGGGTGCAAGAATGTTTTTCATGCAACCTACTAGCAGTCTTTCTTACACCAGAGCATTTTCTTACATCACATAGCAATTTTAAATTGGCTGATAAGGCTACCTAGAAAACCCAGAAAAGGTTCACCATAAGTCAGAATTGAATTGACAGCACACAATTATAAGGCTAAAAGCATATTTTGGCTGATTAATTACTTGATAGGAAGTCTCCATTACTTTACAGAAACCACCAAGGTCTCTCTTCTCCTCCATGTAGTTGTTAAATAAAATAGGTAAAAGGCATTTTGACTGGTTGTTCAGGTAGTAGCAGTTGCGAAACATCCCTATCATCCTTACCAGTTAGTTCCCCAGCAGGATTTGTAGCATTTGGAATGCAATACCATAGATGTTATCTGTGCTTGAGTAATGCATTATTAGGCAAATAAGATTTCTCCCATCCCTTGTTGTGCTGTAATTTCCAATCATGCTGTTTTCATTGTTACCCTGAGACAATAGTAACTGTTTTGCACTCATATAGATACAATAGGCACAACTTACTCAGTTGGCTTGTGAAGTGGTGGTAACTTAGAGAGAAGGGTGTGTCTTCCTTGACCCACGGGACTCACAAGGGTACTACTTAGGGTACTACTTAGGCTTTTCCATAATAATGGAAGCTTGGAAGTGCAGATAGTTTAAAATGCCAAAAGTTATGATTAATATCCTACTTATCCCAGTATGTCTCTGAGAAGTCTCCCTTAGCATTCTTCAGGCCCCTTCCTTTGGGTTCTACCTCCTCTCCTTTAGTTGAGACAGAATTCCTTTCCTTTGAAGTCTGCAACTCTGCTCTTGATAAGTTTTCTTTGCCAGGGTTTCTGTCTCTCTGCTTTATATCCCCAGTCCACTAGAGCTCACCAGCTTTCTCTTCTCATCAAGGGTCCATTCCCCCCCGCCAAGTTTTTGTCACCTGTTCTACCTCTACAAGCAGGCCTCACTTTGAGACCCATTTTCCTGAGAGTGAAACTTCTCCTTTCCCAAGTCCATCTATCTGTTCATCCTTTAGATCTCCTGACTTCTTAGGTACTTTGGTCCATGTTCCAGTCCCTGAGTAGGAAGGCAATGGCATATCCTCAACTCTGTCCTCTCCCCAGCATCACATTCAGGTGTTTTTAATATACCTGGAAGGTAGGTAGGACTCTTGAAATGGAGAAATACGGTAGTTTGTATTCTAGGAAATCCCAAATTCCCATCCCTAGTTACTGCGCTTTTCTGATCACAGTGTTTCTTGTTAAAGAAATAACAAACCATGGTGTACTGTGGACTGTTTGCCGCTATGATTCTATGGGGATTTCATTCAGTTCCTAATTTCAGTCTGTTTCTCTGAATTTGGAGGCACTCTTTTCATCAGAGTAGCTCATCAAGTGCTCAAAGTATTGATTTAAGCTGCAGAGACAAATGTGCGTGGGAATGAGTTTTATTTGTGTAGCAGCATTTTGAACTGCATGATTGCATTTTGTGCTTTGCATGACTTCAGCTAAAGTAAGTTATGATTCAGTACATTTTTGTGCAAGCAGAAATGTTACATTGATATTAAAATGTCTGGGTTTTTTGTTACAGTTGTATTTGAAACAAGCTTTACTTTGGTTAGTGTTGTTTAGACATCCATTGTAATTTCAGAGTGGTTTCTAGCATGCTACAGTTGTCAGATTACTTTGAGTTGTTGCGTAGTGGATATCTAGCAGTTGCTTAAATGGTATTTGACAGATTAACAAGACCAGGTTGCAAAAGCATATTTATTTTAACCTCATAATTTGGCTTCAGAAGAAAAAATATAAAAGGCATTGTTCATTTTGGTTTTGGATAATTATGTCTCTATAGTTATAAAGCAGTGGAGGTGTTAAAGGCCACAGCATCCTTGTCATAAAATAATATTTTGCACTTTGAGCTTTCAAAGTGTACCTCAGCTGGCAGTGGCTTTTCTCCAGCAGTTTAAAGACTTAAAGTGAGAGAAAAATGGTCGTATTTTACATGGAGCTTGAAAAGGGTTTCTAGCTCCCATGTTATTTGACAATATTACAAAATAATAATTAACAGCAGTAATAAACCATAAACTCCTGGAGTGAGCACATACTCAATCACATGTGCCTTAATTCTTAACATGTACCTGTCTGGGCATCTGTTTTACATCTGAACTACCATTCCTTCCCCTGTCCCATTTCAGTTTAGAACTAGTGCCTTTCTACTAAGCATACACATCCAGGGGAACACAAGACACCAATGTGTACACCTATAGTTTTGAGGGCAGCTGGAAATAAAAGATTCTATTCTTTACTGTCTTCTCTCCTCTTCTTGGTAAAGAAGTCAAAGAAGAAGAGTGATGGCTTTGTGGTTGCATGTGCCAGGTTCGTTAGTAGTGGCATTGCAATGAGGCTGCAAGTGCCAATGTTGCTCCTGAGTGACCTCCTATGAGAGAACAAGAGCCTGCTCGTAAAGCCGAGGAGAGGAGGGAGGAGAGGGGCCATGCTCAGAATGGCGATTACTTCTGCTTTTGTTCCATTTCCATAAAGCCCCCCCCCCTTTCTTTTTGTCACTTTCATTGCCATCAATGTTGGCTTTTGTCTATTACTTCCTTGTGAAAAGGCGAGAGGCTGCCATGCCTATTGCACGTGTGTGGCTTTTCTTCTTATTTTCACTATTGTCAGAGCCTGACATAGGGTTGTAAACATCTGGGTAAATGGCTCTGGAAACCCTTCCCATTTTTTTTCAGTGTAACAGACAGTAGTTGGGCTTACTTCAGGTTACTGTGATTCCCAACCTCCCCAGTAAACCAGCACAGTCTCTACTAAAGGGAACAGGGTTGAGAATGAGAAACATCCTTTCATTAAGAAAGATTGTTAAAGATTATCCAAGAGTTTAATTCACAGGTTTGTGATTTTAAATTGAAGCGATTGGCATTCTTCATATGAAATTATTGGAGAGTTCTGGGAGTACAGCCTAATTTTGGGAAGTGCTACATGGGGAAGGCTGAAGTTTTCAGCCCCTGTCCCCCAAAACCGGGTGGCACTCGGAGCCCTTTCTGTGGGCACCCAACATCGCCCCTTTACAGCCACCTGTATTCAGGTTAAATTGCTGTATTGGCACTTTGCCAAAAATTAGTGGGTTTTGAATCACAGCTTGGGCACTCGGTCTCTAAAAGGTTTGCCATCATTGATCTAGAGATGTTGCTTGTGAGTGTGTATTTAGTATCTTGTCAGTGTAATTGGAGAGGGGAGGAGAAAGGAAAGTTGTGTTAAAGAAGTAGCTTAAATTGTTGTAAGTGACCATTGGCGTTTCCGCTGGCATGAGCACAAGCAAAATATGAAAGAAGAAAAGATTTGGCTGCACAAGTGGACTTTGAAGCACACGTAAGGGCAAGAAGAGAAACAATTTGAATTGAGACTAGCATTCAAGAATAGGCGACAATTTAAAATAACCAAGAATGAATGGAAGAGCACAGATATGTTTTGGCTTGCAAGGTACAAAGCATCAGGTGAAGGAAGCTCTTATAATGCATTCTTTGTGATAAGCTAGTCATAATCTGATTGGGGATAGTTTGACGCTTTCTATATATATGTCCCAACTTTGACCACAAAAGGTATTTGATGAAGTGACAGACAAGGAACAGAATATTGTAAATTGGGAAGAAATTACAGCAGAAACACAGAGATATTTAAGAACATAGGATTTTTTTGGGGGGGGGAGGGGGTAGTTTGAATCAGAAATGCTGAAAGTAAATCAGCGGCGTACAGTTTTTGAATGCAGAGTTGAATAGTTGGCTCTCAGCTTCTTATGCACTCAACTCCCAGACTGTGTCATATCATTATTGACTGCAATTAATTTAACTTACGATATGTTTTTATTTTTTAGTACATCTTTGGGGAATTCAGTGCTGATGAATTTTATAAATTCTTTGTGACACCTCGTTGCTCTGTGGAGGTAAGAATGAGTATAAAACTCTCGTTGTGTATAAGGGACAGCTGCATAGACAAGTAGCCCCTTTCTAGTATTGCTATCTGTCTTGCTTCCCATTAATGTTTGAATGTTGCTTTAGTTATTCAGTAATTAAAGAAATCTCTTTTCTTCCAGATAAACCAATTATAAGTTCTGTGGTATAGTTCTGTGGTAAATGATTTACTGTAGGAACAGTTCCAGAACTATGAGATGATGTCTTGATTATTAAGGGCATGGGGAACCCTAAGCACAGGAGGGAGATAATGTTTCGCCTGTGTTGGTGTGTTCATGTTTGTATAACCCAGTTATAATTATAAAATTATAATATAAAATATAAAAGAATTAAGCCTACCTTAATTACAGTTCAAAATTGGGGTTTTGAATAGTTATATATGATGCAGAAGCAAATTTTGTCCTGAAATTGGTTTTTTAAGCATGTCATTTAATTATTTTTTTTGTAC
This sequence comes from Phrynocephalus versicolor, assembly GCA_023846285.1. NCBI lineage: Eukaryota > Metazoa > Chordata > Lepidosauria > Squamata > Agamidae > Phrynocephalus > Phrynocephalus versicolor. The sequence continues at coordinate 5,066,497 of JAHTLZ010000213.1, read as the reverse complement.
AGCTGCCTCCCTACAATGAAACCACTTCATGTGGCCTTAAACCCACAGGAGAACTACGTGATGGTAAGAAGTCATTCCTTCTTCACAACTGTTTTCCCAATCCATGCCTTGCAGGTTTGTTACTTGAGTTTAGCTTTGGGGAACTGGGTTACTTTGCGATGCACACCTGTTTAATTTATATACGTATACATGTACATGCACACACACACACAGAATCCCTGAGATTCTTGCAGTACCTTGGGATTAGTAGTAGGCTTACCATGTCCTAAGTTATTTATTTATTTGGGGGCGGGGGTTCAGGCAGTGAGACTGATTTATCTGCTCTTTTAATTACATCTGATAGTTACATTGAGAGTATAGTGACCTACTGCTTGGAGACACCCCAATCTCAAAAAGGAGTTGCTAGTATTTTTATTGAGGATTTTCCACCCATACTTGTTGATTCAGATCTCATGATTATCTCATGGCAAGTCCCTTCTGATTTTTGGTCTCACTGTGCAGTGCTCAGTCCCACACGGGTTCTGCCAAAACTGAAACAAAAATGGTCATTGGGGGTGGGGGAGGGGAAAGCCCTGCATGGGGTGGGGGCAGAATTGTGCATGTGCACCTTAGATGGAGCCTTGGTACCAGCATATGATGTAAAACCCTTATGCATGCTGTTGTTGAAACTCTTTCGACATTTCCACCTGTCTTGACCTTTTAAGAGCTCAAAATATAACTACTGTATATACTCAAATATAAGCCAAGTTTTTCAGCCCTTATTTTTGACTTAAAAAAAAAAACACTCTTGGCTTATATTCGAGTGAATATAAAGTTACTGCAGTTTTGCCATCTCCCGAGTGCCTGGACAGCTTGGAGAAGGATTGTGGGAGTTGTAGTCCACGGCTCGATGACCACTATCACACTAATTAGCCTCAGCCGGATCGCCTCCCCTGGACTGTACTAGGCTTATACTTGAGTCAATAAGTTTTCCCAGTTTTTTGTGGTAAAATTAGGTCCCTCAGCTTATATTCGGGTCGGCTTATGTTTGAGTATATACAGTAAGCCGTCTTCAAGGTAATAATAGGTGCTTGCAAATCTTTCTTGTATATATGAAATACAATAAATAGCAAGTGTCTTACCTGGTATCTTTCTGTCTTATTTTCTCTCTCCTCCTTTCCAGCATGCTAACAAATTTGTTTTCCTTCCTGCAGGGGAAGAATATCAGAGAATTGAATTTGGTGTTAATGAAGTTATTGAGGCAGATTCCTCTGTGCTGAATAACAGCAACTACAGTATTTCAAGTACTTTGAATCCTCAGGCACCGGAATTCATTCTTGGTTGCAGTCAAAAAACACCAAGTGATGTACTCAACGAAGCCAGCTACAACTCCATCGATTGCCAGTTCAACGATTCTGCTCTCGCCTTGGATGGAGGTTCTAATGCCGAAAATGATAGTTTTCCCGGTAGTCTTGGTCAAAGGGAGCGGAAAAAGAAGAAGAAAAGACCCCCTGGATATTACAGTTATTTGGAAGACGCCAGTGATGGCGTCGTTCCTTCCGAGGCTTTGGTTAATGGGCACGCAAATTCACCAGGACTTAATAGCATAAGCACAGAAGATGTAGAACTTTCAGGTGACCTGCCGTCAGCCACTCCGAGGACTTGCAACAGCCCTGAAAATTCTGTGGACTTCACTAGCGAAGCTGTATCTGACGATTCGGTTTCTAGCGCTCTAGATGCTACTAGGACTGCAGGGCAGCCTGAAGTATGCAATGTTACTAATTTGGAACAGTCTTGCATCTCTTCCGAACCTGGGAGAGAGAGCCCATTAAGGACAGCTGTGCAGCCTTATGCTGGTACTGATACTACTGAAAATCTGGGTGTTACGAATGGACAAACACTTGAATCCTCTAGTGAGGGCACAGCTGCCAATGGGGTAGACTTGCACACTGTGGAAAACACTGACTCAGACCAAGCTAAGCCGGAGGATGCTTCATCCACTACTGAAGCAGTCCCCCCTCTTTCAGGATCAGTCACGGTTAATCAGCCTGCAAAATCGTGGGCAAGTCTCTTTCACAATTCCAAGCCCTCTATTTCCACGCCTATGGCTTATGTGGAGACTAAGTATACCCCTCCTGCCACATCTCCTGGGGTCCCAGAAAAACAGGTTGAAGTGAAAGAGGGCCCTGTTCCAGTTTCTGAGGATCCTGTAGCCATAAAGATTTCAGGTATCATGAATGCATTGCAAGGTTGAGGTGCATAGATAAGCAAACTTGACCTAGAAAACTTTAAAGGAGTGGGTAGGGGATGGAAATTTCCTTACACTTAATATGACACCACAGCTCACTTTAAGAGCGCAGCATCCAGAAAATTAGGTAAATAATTATTTCCATTTGCAATTTGCTTGAAGCAGAGATCGGGAACATGTAACCTTCCAGGTTTTATTGAGCTGTATCTCCCATCAACCCTGGCCTGCATAGACATTGGTGAGGGATGATAGAGTTGAGTTCCACCTTCTTTTGGAGGGGTAGACATTTTCCCATCTTGCTTAGAAGAATGGTTTCTGTGTCTGTCTTGGTTAAACACACAGGCTAGAATCCTGTTGTGATAAATTACAAACAGTTCTGTTTTTGTCCTCTGTTGGAAGGGGGAGGGAGTATCTTTTTGTGTATCCAATCACACACTGGTGGTGAAATCAGCAGTTGCCACAAAAAAGTATAAAACTGCTTTTGCTGCTGTTGTAGGCATGTGTTTTTTTAAAGAAACCTTTCTGGCCACAAACTCTAGACCAATACAAACCCCGCTGACAGCATATAGGCCATGATGAATGCTTGTTCTTCCATGTATGTGCATGAGTGAAAGATTGTGTTTTGTCTAGGCTGGAACATTTTTGTTTTCTTTCCTACAGAAACTGTTCCGCTGCAGTTCCTACAAGAGCTGTTCGTGACTCAGTCACCTTTTGAAAGCTTTGCTCCTTCAGCATTGAGAATTTGGTGTTTCAGATGGTCTTTATTTTCAGTATTTCCACCCAGGACTGATAGAGATTTTTGCCATTACTGTATTGGATGAGGTTCTGTTGGTGGAAAAGCTGAGCATAGCTATCTGACTTCATGAGTCTCTCCATCCTATCCCGTAATAGAACATATTTTATTTGTTTGGTATAGCCACTGTGCAGCAATTCTGTGCAACATTTTGCACACACAGTAAACTACACTGCTTTTCGTGTCTTAGTTTATTGTGAATGAGCAAGATGCCACTTACTCTGCCGGTTTGTTCCTGATCTGTTCCTTTCAACACACACATGGGTAATGTTATAGTAATATTCAGACCTGGACTTTTGGTTTTTTTGCTTCAGATCAAATTAATACAAATCCACAACTAATGCAGCTTGCCAAATAGTACTTTGCCATCTATCACCTTGACAGTGTGGTAGGCAGCTTAGCTTGGTGTTTTGTTTGTTGTGCATAATGGAGTACCTGTATAACAGAGATACAGCCCTTTGTTGTGTATAATGGAGTACCTGTATAACAGAGATACAGCCTGTGCCATTGCAATGGAGAAGAGAAGGGCGTTGAAAATTGTTGGGTCCTCATGAATGTATCGCTTTAACAGAGAAAGACAAAGGCATATATATTGCAAGAGATGTTAACCGTAGCAGGTTGAGCAATTTTCTGTATAATTATCCAAATAAATAAGTGAATAATTATTATTGGATAGTCCTTAAGAGGGAAAAACCTTCAAACTAAAGCAGTAGCTGGGGTTGAATTTGTACTCCCCAAAGCAGAGAAAGATCAGCCTTCCTTGCTGAAATGTCTGTTCTGATCCACCTTTTCACTTTCACCCCAAATAAACAATAAAATAGTCCTGCTTGCCACTCCAGTCTGTAGTACATTGTAGTAATGTAGAAGAGCTGAAATAAAGTGCTAATTTTGATAATATTAACATCTACAAACAATAAGTTTGCAGCACCACAGCTCTGTTTGTAGTTTCATAATTTTTACTACTCCAGTGTGGTTTTCTTGTATTTGGGGAAGGGAAGTCTCATTGTTTTTAATGGAAGTTGTCCCATATCAGCAGAGAGTTTGGTGTGTATTTTTCCCTCTTTAGAGAACCAGAGAGTAAAATTCAAGTCTTCTGTTTACTTGGGGTGGAGGTAATGGTGCAAAAATGATAGGGTTGTAGCCTCAACCCTACTCACCTGCTTTACTCTGAAGATTCTTCCCTCTTTGGGAAACTGTTGCATTTTGAAGCGTGGGAAAACATAGATAGTAACACTAGGAAAAAGGAAGTCCCTGTATAGTCCCAAATCCTTTTAGAATGTTGTGCTAGCACCATTGAAACAGTGTAATTTTGAGAGGCTGATTGCCTAAAGAAATCACTATAGACTGTGGCCATAATCCTGTTGCACAGTTTTATGCTGTGTGACTATGATGTTATCATTGCCATTTTGGGGAAATTAAAAGTTTCCTAGAGCAACCCCCAGTTGTGGAGATTCCTAGGGATATTGTGCATCCTGAAGAAGCCTTTAGGTCAGGCCTGCCCAAAGTTCGGCCCGGAGGGGGGGGAGGAGGAAAATCCGGCCCGCCAGGCCATTCTGAGTGGCCCGCAGCTGGCTGGCCCACCCCTCCCTCCCCCTCCGTCACCCCATGTTTTTTTTTAAAGAAAGTGGGTGGGGCTTGCAGTGGGGTGGCAGGGTTGGGGAGCAACCGGCCCCTGACACATTCTCAGCCACCAAATCTGGCCCTCCTTACAAAAAGTTTGGGCACCCCTGCTTTAGGTGTTGTCTAGTAGGGGAAGAAGGGAACTCTTCTGCCCCAAAATTGCTGCTGATTAAGCACATAAGAGATAATGGTTCTGTTTGCCTTTGGGGGTGTAATTGACAGAGTTTGGGTCATTTTCAGAATTCACTCTATAACGAACCAACCAAAGGAATGGCTGCAAAATTAAACCTCAGATTCTCTGTATAAAGAACACCATTGCCTCTAAGCTAATTTTTAGGTGTTAAAGGAAGCCACATTTGCTCCCAGCAGAGAATGCGTTATTATTTTAACTGTGTCTTTTAAAGATATATGACCTACTGTTACTGTGATTCTCAGTTTCCCTGTGAGGAATTTTCCAGGATATGTTACATCAGAAGCTATTGGGGGGTAACATAAATTGGAACTACTTAAGATCACCATATTGGTCAGTCTTTGTGAAACCACAAATTTGTCTGCTACTATATGAAACAATTTTCTAACAGTTATATTCATTCTGTGATCTTTAATTAATGAGTAGGAAACATTTCTCATATGTTCTAATGCTCCAAAACAGGATATAGCTAGTCACATTAGATTCTAAGGCTGGGTTTATTAATCTTTGACCTGTGTTTCATCAAGACGTTGCTAAAAAGTAAATCCATGCAATGGAGATGTATTTGCAGTTATATGAGCCGTGCAGATTGGTGGAAAATTTTCATTTTTGAGTGCACAAGATTCCTTTCCATAAAACGCAACTCACTTTCATATTAATAATCTTCTGAATTGTATTTAGGCAATCTGAATGCAAGTATTACTGGGGTGGTGGAGGAAGAGAGAGACGTATGTTTAATTGAATAAAAATGCATTGTTTCGCATTTTAAAAAAAACTGCAGTTTTTAAAATACTGAACAGCACCTACGGTGGTGCCCAGTAACAGCTGTATCCAAAAATGGAAAAAAATACAACTTGGTTTCTTTTAAAAGCAGAATTATTTAATTATTTTATTTATAAAGTATTAAAGTACTTAGCATTGAGTACATAAGCATAGTTCCTTGGCTGTTAATCAGGACCTAGCTCTTACAATTGTATGCGGTTGACTAAGCCTTGCCCTGCTTAATTTCTAATGCAGAAAAAGTCAAACATTTCAGAACAGGTTTGAATATTTCCTTTGAACAGTTACTGTACATACTCGAATATAAGTCTAGTTTTCCAGCCCTAATTTTGGGCTGAAAGGGGGGCCTTCAACTTCTATTCGGGTCAATACTTTTAGCCTGGGGCAAGTGCTTGGGTCAGTGGCTAAAAGTCATTTTAAACATAGTGCGCCGCTTCTCCTGACCCACCTCTGCATCACGGGGGAGCAGTGCGCGATGTTTAAAATGACTTTTAGCCATTGACCCAAGCACTTACATCAGTGGCTAAAAGTCATTTTAAACATCACACACCACTCCCCCAGCTCACAAAGGAGGAGCTGGCAGCATTAACTGGCCCTGCTGCATTTCCCACCCTAGACTTATACTCGAGTCAATAAGTTCCCCCAGTTTTGGGGGATTAAATTAGGGGCCTCGATTTATACTCCGGTCGACTTATACTCGAGTATATACAGTATGTTACAGTATCTCTTGCATTTTACGGTCTGGTCTCCATTCCCTTTATAGTGAACTTGATCATTGTTACTGTAACAGTATCACATCCCTTTGCATCTTTCTGGTGTATATATGGTTACATTGCAAACAGTGCTTTGCCTGATAACTTGTTTCATAAAAATAAATTCCCACACAGGCGTTCAGATGCTGAGTCAGGAACTTCAGAATGATTCTCAGAAAAGTTGCAGAGATAAATAATGAATAGACAGTAGACAAAAGACACATATCCAGAAGTAGTTTTGAGTGACATTATAGTACTGTAAGAGGATCATTGTTTTATCTCAAATCTACAAGAAAATGAATATTGTACTGGTAGGTCTGATGTTAAAACCTAATCCAATATTGTGCGTCAAAAGAAAAAAAAATATAAGTTCTGTTTTTGACCACAAGGGGATGCTAAAACCCTTCTTTTCCTCCCCTAGTAGACAAGGTCCAATGAAGCAAGATTGACTTCTGTTAATGTGTTTGAATATGTTTTTCATTTGACAGAATTACTGGAAAATGTAAAACTAATACATAAACCAGTATCCTTGCAACCACGAGGGCTGATCAATAAAGGAAACTGGTGCTATATCAACGCTGTATCCTTGCTTCGCAAAATTTGTACTTGCTTTTATTAACTTTTGCGTGTTCCTGACACTGAAATGTTACTGGCCCTTGTAACAGATTCCCGTACTGTTCAATTTAAAGACTACTGAATTGCAAATCATAATTGGAAACATTACAGGTACCCAGTTGATGTTGGCTGCTGAGTGACATCCTTGTCCCATAAAGAGATTTATGTTTATTTTGCTGGGGAAAATGAGGTTGTGTGAGTGCATGTATGTGAGAGAAAGAAATGAATCTGGCTATATTTATTAATTGACTCCTTAATGCAGTTCCATAGACACTGCAAGCTTTGGTTGCTTGCCCTCCTATGTATCATCTAATGAAGTCCATTCCAATGTATTCGAAATCACAACGGCCGTGTACTTCGACACCAATGATAGACAGCTTGTAAGTAAATGGCAGGTTTGAATGAAATTGGAAGACACTAGATAGAGTGTCTTGGCTTTTTCTTGGGTATTTTTCCCGAGGGTGACATTTGGCTTTTATAGTAAGTTTCCATTTTGAATTGAGTTGTACTTGGAATTTAGTAATGATAGAATCATCAAGCAGTGTAGAAAAACTGGTGTGTACCTGTGGCTCATTCTGATTTTATTCCAAACTAGTGTAGACCCAATGAAGTCAATAGGACTTTCGTTGCTCTTGAATAGCAGATTGCATTCATTTAAAAAAGTTTATTCGAATTGGCACTGAAGTGCATTTAATAGTAGATAACATTTGTCATCATTTATCTTATTTAGTTTTCATTCGCCATGGAGACAATTGATGTTTTGACCACTCTTTCTGTGATTTGAGAACATACTAAGATGTAAAAGTGAACTCGAGGAAACTGCATTTTATTCAGTGGCTCAGTTTGAGCTGTTTTCCTGGTAGTGTGTTTTATATACTTTAGAGAACTAGTGGTCTATAAGCTTGTATGAATAATTACAACCAGAATTCTGTGGTTTGAATGTAACAACAGAGTTGTGGTTTAATACAAGCTCTAAATGAAGTGCTAAAGGCAGCAAGTGGAGAAGAACATACTTGGCCTGCATTTGTTCTAAACATCATAAACTGTAGCAATGGGTATCGTTTAAATGAAATTTAAATCACTTTTTAGAAATACTTAATTTAATCAAGTGATTTTCCAAAAGTGCTTGCTTTTTTGCTATAATCTTAATATGTATGGTTTGCACTGTTAAGCTCTCTCTGGGTGGTTTATAACATAATTATGCAAATAATACTTTCTCCCACCACGATGCTAGATACTAATTTTGCTAACTCTAGAAGGTCGGGTGAGCCTTGAGCCCCCTACCTGAAACTGTCGGGGTCAATTGCAGGTTGTGATCAGAGGCTAGACTGTAGTACTATGGTTTAACCACTACCCCATGGGGGTCTTGAAATGGAAATTCCTGTTGCCGCCTCCTCCTCCTCCTCCTCCTCCTCCTCCTCCTCCTCCTCCTCCTTTCACAAACAGAAGTGCACTTTCTGGGTGGAAAATCACATGATTAAATACAAACTCATTCTGTCCCCTTGCTGCCTGTCTAGCCATATAGAGAAAGAGAGTTAAAGATTCAACTCTGCATTGGTTAAATTTAGGGGCAAAAGCTAAAGTTTGCTACCCCAAACTCATTGGTGTCACTCAAGGAAATTATCAAATACACTTACGAAAGTTTTATACAGCTTACAAGAATCTCCAGCATTCTACAGTGCTGAAGGGAAAATGCTCCAAGAACAGCTTCACATTTCAAAAACAGCGTTAATCAGGTCCTTGATTGATTATCTCCATATCTTGCATTTAATGGGGATATATCTTTCAAAATGTAAAGCCAATTTGCATAGTGCAGTTTTTAAAAGTATCTAATGCCTTGCGAACTAGGATAGAAAATCTAAGTACTGACTGAAACTTTCTTTGCTTAAGTTGATGATGCAAAAGTAGGATGATGTCATCATCCTGGGACAGCAATATGTAATTTAATTGAAAGCTGCCTTGCACTTCAAGTTCCAAGGCTCCCTTCAAATCCCTTTCAATCTGGTGAAGTGTTTGGGATCCTCAGGAACTGGTATGGGTGAGGAAGAGCCTTTAAGATCCAAAAATCACCACTAGGATTGGTATTGCTGGTGGTGACCTCTGGCAATTTTTTTTTTCATCTTAAAAGTTTCCCTGTCCCCAAGCTCCCAAAGGCTTCTCCAAGTAGAAAGGAGCTAGAATGAACTTTGGAACCTAAAAGGGAGATAGGAATTAAATATTACTGGGTCATCCAACTTGTCCAGTGTAAAGCTGTGCAAGGCAATTTCTTCCACTCTGTACAGAAATCTGAATCAAACCTGCAGCCTCATTTCAAAAACCTTTGGGTTGTTTCTGCAAAATTTTGAAAAAAAGTAATATGAATACAGTATAATATGAATACACTGGCTGATACCCTGTTGCACTACAATAGGCCCATTGAGTCTGGGAATTTTGTGAGTCAACTCTATATTGAATTCATAGATTCAAACAGGCCTATTTGAGTTGCGACTTACTTTAGGATAGTAAAATAGGCCTGTGTGCATCAGAGAAATTAATACACCAAATCCCCACTGATTCCATGGGCCTATTCTAGTGTGACTTGATATATATACTAAGCAACAGGATTTCCACCTTTGTGTCATAGTATAAAATCAGAGTTTGTATTCCATGTTTCAATAAGATATTTGAACCAGATCATGTTTTAAACTGAAACTATACCAGGTGCTGTAAGCGCTTGGAGTAGGAACTGGCAAGCTACTCCAGTATTCCTGCCAGGAAAACTCTTGTGGACATGGGGTCACAATGAGTCGGTCACAACTGTAATGACACAACAACAACAACAATTGTGACAGAGGATTATTTTTAAAAAGAGAGAAGAATTTTAACAATTAGAATTGAAGCCCAAATATAAATTATAAAAATCTCATTAAAATTCGGATGACCTGGTACGTTGATGCTTCTGTGGAAGTGTACTGTGCCCATCAGGAGCATGCTTAGTATAATTCATAATTTCTCTGTGTAGCAAAGTTTTGGAATCCAAAATACTAATCCTCACCCACCTCCATCCTAAAACATTTCTAAGCTTGCCTTGAACTTGCCAAATAGAATGGTTAGTCATACAAATGCATATTAACACTCTCAAGCAAGAGTGTACAAACAGGAAGGGAGATGAAGTAGCTCTCTTGTCCTGTAACAAGGCACCGGCCCATCCTCCGTGAATGTGGCTTCATCCTGATTGAATGTTGGTCGGTTTCAGTCAGGGCTCTTTCCCCTTTCTGTTGTAGAAGTTTTCCTTGGCCGCCTTTGCCGTCTCCGCAGCTGACACCAGTTTCCTTTTGTTCTATTTCAGTGTCCGCCTGATGAATGAGTTTACCAACATGCCAGTTCCTCCCAAGGCAAAACAAGGTGGGTAGAAAAGATCAGCTGCTGACGGTTCTGTCAGGGGCTAGGAAGGCGGAGAAGCTCAATACAGTCTTTGTACAGGGCAGGCAAGGTTCTAGGTCTCCTGCAGCAGAAGCTGGCTCCCATCAAGAGGCATTTGCTGCATAAAATACAAAGGGCTTTTCAGCGTAACAGGCACACGTTCCCCACTGGGTTTGTTTGGAGTTTTGTTTTTTAAAGTTAGGCGTTTGCTTATAACCCTGCCTGTTTGACGAGAGCCTACTGCTCGATTAGCACTTTTAAAATTAGTTCCCAAGCTGTTTAGAATGCTCTAACAGATTAGGAAAACATGGTGTGTTGAGTTGTCGTTTCAGTTTGATCTGTCACTACAGAGTCTTGTTCCTGTGGAAACAGCCAGTCTCTTTCACTCTGTTATCTCAAGTCAAGAATACAAATTTTACACTTTTAAAATTACGTTTGATTTCAGTAATATCATGAACAGCCAAAGAAGCTATGTAGTTCCCCTGCTTATTTTTCAGTCCTTCATGGTTGGTTTCTCCAAGTTAAACTCTCATGGTATGAGGGGCCTTAATGCCAAGGGAGAGGGAGACACTTAGAAAACACACACACCCAGAAATGGAAAGTGTGAGAGAAATACGCTATAGCTATTTTTTTTTTTCATTTTATATTTTGTGCCCTTTGCAAATCTGAAGTTACTTTGTTGACTTTTAGAGTGCAGGCCTAAATCCAGTGTAAAAAAAGTGACATGAATTCCCTGCTAGTCTCATGGTGTTGGATTGTTCTGTTGTCCAAAGTGTTTGGCAGCAAAACTTTATCAGACTGATAAGGATTCTGAATTCAGTCTCTTTCAGTCTAAAATGAAAACATTTTCAGAAAAAGCGCACCAAAGAAATGGGAAATTTAGGACACTTCGAATCCTAATATTTCTTTACTGTACTTTTTTGATCAAAAACATTTTCTGAGCTGTCACTACCAGCATTTTCTTCTGTTGAACCTCCATTGTTGCCAGCTTCTTTTAGATGGCAACAAACTGGAGTCTTGTCCAGACTGGGATAATCTTTCGTATGTCAAATTTGGTTTAATGTGAACGTTTTCATATAGACAATCCTAACTTTCATTTTCTGCACCAGAAAGGAATGTCTGAAATTAAATACGTTTAGAAATCATTCTTGAGAGATAATGACTTGATGGCTAAGTATCAAGTCAATATTCTTCTTAATATTTTATTCTCTTACTCACTTTCATACAAAGATACGTACAAATTATCAGAGAAGCAAGCCTTTATCATTCCTTCCCCCCTGCACCAACATTTTCCTGTTTTCTTTTTGAGCATCTCTCAAAAAGCTGTGATACAGGAAATAGAATTTGGCTGCAGAGTGAATCTGTCTAGTAATGTCCTAAAAACGTAGCCTTAAGCATACTCTAAAGTTAATACCAATCCCATTTCCCACAACTTATATTTATTTATTTACCGTATTTTGTCTTGCAGCTTTAGGTGATAAAATCGCGAGAGACATCAGGCCTGGTGCTCCATTTGAACCCACGTATATTTATAGATTGTTGACAGTTATTAAGTCAAGTCTGTCAGAAAAGGTGAGGATTGGATCTTTCATCCAATGCTACGTTAGGAAGCTGTTCCTTTAGAAGAAGAAAAATGTATAACACCCTGCTGCTGCTGCTGCTGCTGCTGCTGCAGTCAGAATGATTCAATTCTCTAGTGGTAGACCATCCTTTGTTAGACCACAAGAGTTAAGTTATATGTAGGATACAGACAAAGAAAACAAAATTAGCTGTATTGACTGTTCTCTGACCCCTCTTCAAGTCTTGAGGAATGGAGAAGTAAATGTCAACCATGTGTGATGATGACTTGGGAGAGCAAGTAGGTAATGTAATTGAACCTAGAATCAACAATCCATATATAATTTTTTTAATAATAATGATAACTTTATTGTCAACATACAATGTGTGTACAATGAAATTGGCTGAGCCTCCCCCCCCACTTCCAACACCATCCCACTAACAATCACTCAGTCTGATTACACCCTGTGTACTTGTCACACAAGAAGCCAGCCCAAGGAAGTTGTTAGGGATATTCAGCTGTCTCTGTCCACCTTACTGGGATTCCTAATTGTGGAGAGAAATCTAAGCCTGTTCTGTTGAAGGTACTTCTGAATGCACGGAGGACAGATGTGAAGCCAGTGTGTGCAGAGACATGAGTTTAAGCCCACACATATTCCACTGAATTCCTGGAAGTATAATTTAACCTTTGTGCTGTCTGAAACCTTTGGATTCTGCTTCATATCTTCAGGATACTTGGACAGTTTGTAGTGTTGGATAACAACTAGCTATAAATATTCTAAAATGTATAATTTATTCAGGGCAGGCAAGAAGATGCTGAAGAGTATTTGGGTTTTATTCTTAATGGCCTACATGAAGAAATGTTGGTTCTGAAGAAATTATTGTCTCCCCAAACTGAAAGTAAGTTTTTAAAAATTAAATTGAAGCACATTAATTACTGATGTGCAGGTCTTGGCATAATATTTTATCATTGTTTTCCATAAACTTGGTGGCTTATTATGTACGAGTACATCAATTATGGTTAATAATTTGGCTAAAAGACAGAAGTGGGTTATCTCAGCAGAGCTAACCACCATTTTTGTATACTTGCCGGCAACCTGATAGCCTCAGGGTTAAAGGAGGAAGGAGAAGCCAGTGTGCAGATTTAAGTATTTTTTTTAAAAAACAAATATTGTTTTAATGTGGTTGCTGGAATGGTTTTAACTGAAGAGGGGCTTTTAATTGAAAAAGTTCCTTTGTAGTACACCCTTTTGTGGGGAAAATGAGGGATATGGGGCACCCTATGGATACTCTTGGACCCTTAGAATATGTCATGGTTGTCCCCATGTCCCCTAGATAGCAGAAAGGGACTTACTGAGCAAAAATGTATCTTTAATAAGTATTTTAAACATGTTTTGGAGTTGTGGAGAGCAGAGGAAGCCCCAGGAGCCATGGGGAGGTACATATCCCATAGGTCACGCTTTTAAGCATGTTGCAGAATAACTGTTTGGTGTGACACATACAAACTGTGCTTTATCTTAATTGTGTGTTACATCTCTTTTAAGTCATAATCAAGTTAGAGCACCCTTTTCTCCATCATTTCTCTTTGAAAAGTTGACGGGTTTATTATTGTTCAAGGGAGGGGGCCAATGTTATTTCACGGTGACTGAGACCTTTATAGTTAAAGGAGTAAACCATGGCTATTGCTGGACAAGTTGCAAGCCATATAGTGGAAGGTTCAAACAGTGTGACTTGTTAGTGGAAGGGTCGGTGTAGGGATAATCAAGTAATGCCAGAATAGTAGCTTTGAATGTACAGAAGGAACAACCGTCACTTTCCACAGATTATATTTCTTTGGACATTAAAAGCTTCCTGCGTGATTTAACTTCAAGGGCAAACAGTCCAGCTGAGGTATCTCTGACAGAGCAAGAAGCCACAGGTGATTTTTAGGAATAAGCAGTATTATCTTTACCTTCCCTCTAAGAAACTGTAGTTTCTAATGGACCAGAGATGCAGCTTGTGAACGAAGAGGCGGAACAGGTGGAACAAGGCGAAGGCAGTGACGATGAATGGGAGCAAGTTGGACCACGCAACAAATCCTCTGTCACTCGTCAAGCGGATTTTGTCCAGACTCCAATTACAGACATATTTGGTGGTCACATAAGGTGCAGTACATCCTACATTGAGTAGAATAGAAGGGGCATGTTTACGGGGGGTAGGGGAAGGGGGAGTGCCACCTTTCTCTCCACTCTCAAAGACGGCCGTTCTTGCAAGTAAGAGATGGTTGGCTATTAAATTATTAGTCAATTTGAAAAAAATAACATCTCCATAAATAAAAAATATTATTTTGCACCTAACTATACCAAAAGAGGCCCCTGTAGGACCTGGCGTCTTTATTCTAGGATGACAGCGCATTTCATAGCTGATGGGACTCAGAGGAAGCCAAGCTGATCTATTCAAAGAACTCTGCTTTGTATGTTTAATCTGGTAGCAATTAACGTCGAGCGTAGCGTCCTCCGTTGATATCCGGGAAGCAAGATGAAACTGAAAGATGCATGCCTCTTTGTGTGTGTGTGTGTGTGTGTGTGTGTTTTTAAAAGGAATGTCTCACTGAGCTCAAGAACCACAAAGCTTTAATCCCACATGTGTTGTTTGCTTACTGCCACGCCCGCCCTACTCACTTTGTAAAGTAGGTCACCACAGAAATAGGACCTCGTGCTGGAAAGCTGCTTCTTCTTCCGATGCCAGTGGTGGAGGTAGCGCAAGTTTGGTAGTGCCCCAGCAAGTTCTAGACATGGCTGGGTACCCATCCCTGCACCTGTAAAAAACATGGGTTGGGATCAAGTAGACTCTTCACCTTTTTAAAAAAAAATATAAAGGGTTCAAGTCAGCTTATTTATTTATTTATTTATTTATTTATTTATTTATTTATTTATTTATTTATTTATTTATTTATTTATACAACTTATATGCTGCCCACTACCCAAAGATCTCTGGGCAGCTTACAATTAAAATGAACAGTTAAAACAGTTAAAAACGCTAAAAAGGCAATGGACAATTAAAACAATAAAAAAACATTTAAGCACAAAACACTAAAATTGCCACCAGGACCCACAATCTATGTTATGTCACTTAAAAAACTTCTGGAACAGGAAGGTTTTTACCTGGCGCCGAAATGTCATCAGTGTTGGCGCCAGGCGGGTCTCACTTGGGAGGGCGTTCCATAACCTGGGGGCAGCTGTCGAGAAGGCCTTAGACTTAAAAGCCATCCCTTTCACCTCCTTCAGGGATGGCACTCTCAGGAGCATTGCATTGTTTTGCAAAGAGAAATCTGTACTTTTAAAATGTAAACACGCGCGTGTCTGAGAAATTTTAATATGGCTTTAAAGGCTTGTCAGAAGCCTTGTTTTTAATTTTATTTTTTTAATTGACAAGTTCAGAGGAACCTGCTAAGAGAACGTGTTCCAAATTCTGGATTCCAGGCCTTTTGCTAGAAGGCCCTGCTTGATGTACTTCAGATGGATCATAGGACGTGCAGCAGCCTCCATGGATTTGACTTGAAGCTTTTTAACGCTGCATTTGCCCACAAAATGTTGACGAGGCAGTACTAAAGTTTCAGAAAGATTGCTGTGCATATGTGAATGCCACAGCCCTCTCCGGGGCTATGTCATTGAACAGTTTTCACGAACACTACTGTTAACTTTTTTTCTCGTTTCTTTAGATCTGTGGTTTACCAACAGAGTTCAAAGGAGTCTGCAACTCTGCAGCCATTTTTCACTCTGCAGTTGGACATCCAGTCTGATAAGATTCGCACAGTCCAGGATGCCCTGGAAAGCCTGGTAGCAAGAGAGTCTGTCCAGGGTTATACCACAAAAACCAAGCAGGAGGTATGTTCCTTCTGGGCTGACCAAATGTCAGCACTCAGATGCCACATTTAAGTGAGATACAGGTATTCCAGCTGGCTACTGGTTCTCACGATATGAAGTTGCCTTGTAGTGAACAGATGTTAAAAAGGCAAAATAGTTCTACCCCTGGAGGACTTGAGGATCAAGTTTTAAAACCAGGGCTGTGGAGTTGGAGTGAGGAGTCGGAGTCGGAGGAAATTTTGGGTACCTGGAGTCAGAGTCGGAGTCGGCAAACAATGCACCGACTCCGACTCCGACTCCTACTAAATTTAGATTGGAATTTTAAAAAGCAAGTTTAAATGTCCCAATTCACAAAAAGTTATAATTAATGACTTCCCTACTGTAAGGATAAAGACCAATGCATGCAGTGCCTCACGTAACCGCAAAACGAACACATTAAGTGACCGTGAAGAAGCATGCTTTTCATGCACTTCACTATATGGCATGCAACACACAATTACGAGCGGCAATACTTATACTTGCCATAGTGTTGTGTTCTGCTGTTACGCAGCACCCATGGGTAACCTAGCCTCTCACTGATAAGGGATTAAGTAAATATGTTTTTGCAGGACTAGAGATACTTGTATAAGTGAAGGGAATGGAGGGTCAGTAGTTCAAGGAATGTATAAAATACATTTGCATATTAATACAGAGGAGTCGGGGAGTCGGAGTCGGAAGTACAAAAAAACTTCGGAGTCGGAATCAGAGTCGGAACATTTATCTGCTGACTCCACAGCCCTGTTTAAAACTCCCCAGACACATTTCCAAATAAGAACCAGAAATGGATGACCAGGTACTTCTGATTGTAATGGAGAGTGATTATTCCCACATTTTCAGATCTGGCCCTGATGTGACAAAATGGAAAAAAAAAAAGAAGTTGAGTTGAGTCGTGGCAACTGGACTTTTTTCTTTTTTCTAAAAAAGATCTGACTCCAGGCCTGTCACAAGTTGCCCCTTCATGGAGTAGACCCTTGATTTGTCTGTCTCAGTATATTTTACTTGGCTTAGCGCAGTGGTGGCAAGTTTTTGGCACTCCAGATGTTTTGGACTACAGCTCCCACAATCTGTTGTCATTGGTAATCTAGTCTCAGAATTCTGGAAGCTGTGGTCCAAAACATCTGGAGTGCCAAAGGTTTGCCACCACTGGGGCAGAAGCTCTTCGAGATCTCAAGGAAAGATTCTTTGCTATTTTAAGTGGAATGGATCAGAAATACTGAATTCTGAACATGTATGCATGTATCTATGGTGGCTCAGTGGACTAAGGCTCCAAAAACTGTTGGCTGCAAAGTCGGCGGCTCGAATCCCAGGTGCCATGCAGCAGAACGAGCTCCTGCAAACCTAGCAATTCGAAAGCATGTAAATGCAAGTAGATAAATAGGCACCTCCATAAAAAGCAGGAAGCTAAAACTGTTTCCTTACAGCCGTGCTGGCCACGTGGCCATGGACTTCCACAACACTGGGTCTTCGGCTTGAATACAGAGAGGAGCACTCCCCCTAGAGTCGGACACAACTAGCATGCATATGCAGGGGGAACTTTTATCTTTTACCTTTTGTACATAAACATATGCACTGATACTGTTCCTTGGCCCCTACATTAATTATGCAAGTACTGCACTTGTTCATCCAGAAAATCGGGCATCTCATCAACTCTCGAGGCCAATTCTCACCCAGCCACATTTAGGGCATCTAACGGAGGGCTAAATGGTGCAGTCCACCCCAGAGGTTTAGATACCAAGATGCCACTCCTATCCTTGTCATTCCTTGTCCATTTTTTATTCCAACTTTTAAGGGTGCTAATTGGGAAGCGGGAGATTACATGCATGCCTTGACATTTTTTCTGTCTCTAGCACATGAACCATGTTGATTCATTTTAGATTCTGCTGAGACATTGGAAATGCATGACTTTTTCTGTTGTCCCTGTTAAAATCCACGTGGAAGGCAATTTTTAAAATGGGTCTTATATGGCAAGTTAATTCTTAAATTGTTCGTAATACAGTAGTCCCCCGCCACAACATGCTTCATATATTGCGGTCTCAATATATTGTGTGTTTTTTTTCCTTGAGATAAGCAGTCTTCCAAAGAGAGGTTTTTAACCCCCTCCTGACATCTCAGCAAACAGACCTTGAGCTCCTGGCAGCAAGGTTTGCTGAAGTGTCAGGACGGGGTTAAAAACCTCTTTTTGGAAACCCAGCTGGTAGGAGAAGCCCAAGGTCAGATTTGCTGAGGTGTCTGCATTTCAGAGATTTTCCTTTATCGCTGGTGGATCAGGCACTTAACTCCCGCAATAAACGGGGGAGTACTGTATGGGTACAAATGGAGAAACACGTAAAGCTTTTGTTATAGTTTTTAACAGTATTCCTGTATGCTTGGGGTAGTTTAAAAAAATTAAATTGCCTTTCTTATTAATATATAATTGATTTTTGTACTCCAGTATGATAAGAAATGTTTTCTGTAATCTATGCTGGTACAGGAAGTACAAGAGATCTTTGCAAACAGCATGATATCTCGAGTAGTAGAAAAGAGATGTCCTTTACATGTTTAGGGGTAGGAAAATACACAGCTTGGAGTAAAGAACAAGACATGTGTTCCCTTGAAAAATTGTGTGTAGGCAAGCTCAGCCTGTCTGGATTTTATGTTGTGTGGGAGTGAAGATGGAAGACTATCCCTTTGGGTTGTCTGAGAGGCATCCTTGTGTGGCAAGGAAATTTGGAATGCGTTTTTTTTTTTTAAATTTACCACATGGGTTTTGTTTGGCCAGCCACTCAGTTCTGGGTTTTGGTACATACATGGTTTTAGTCTTCCCTGTACTTGACAACCCAAATGTTCAATTATGGCTTCTAGAAGAAAATGGGTGTTCACTTGAGGTGCTAGTCTAGTCTGGTTTACATTTTAGTGTCTAGTCTGAAAAGTGTGCATAAACATCTCAAGCTAATTTTTTTTTTTAAAAAAAACACATTTTCTTAAAATAATGTTGAACCTAGTTCTGATGCTATTGGATTTTTTACAGCAGCCATTAACATACACTAATTAAACAAATTTAGCTTGTATGCCTGGTATGCTGAGTGTAGTGCAGAACTGATGCTCAAGAACTGGATTGGAGAGCACTTTCAGACCAAATCTAGGGAAAGAATGATATCTAAGAAGTACTTTCTATACTGAGACCACCATTCCCATGAAGCTGTGCATGCTGAAAGCCTTCATTCCAATGAAGGAGGGGCATGTGAAGAGTTGTTACACATGTAGGCTTAGCAGTTATTTTTTTCTTTTCCCCCCACTGTGGTAAAATGTAAGGTTTTATTAGCTGTGTAGTTGCTAAAAATGGAAGAAGTACATCTACCATTTGGGAATGTTTCAAAACTGGCATCCGGTGGACAAGGTAAGTTCCCTGAAAATCCCCTGTCTTCTCTCTGCTAGGTGGAGATCAGTCGCAGGGTGACCCTTGAAGAATTGCCTCCAGTTCTCGTTTTGCACCTCAAACGATTTGTGTACGAGAAAACCGGGGGGTGCCAGAAACTTATAAAAAACATTGAGTATCCTGTTGACCTGGAAATAAGTAAAGGTAAATCTTTTGAACATTTTTTTTTACAAGCGGAACTTGCTGTTTCTTTATATTTTTTGTCATCACGTTTAAGAGATTTTATGCTAGGACTAGTATATATTGACGGTCGGATCCCAAAAGATCTTCTATATGGAGAACTAATGCAGGGAAAGCGCCCCAGAGGGAGGCCACAGCTGTGGTATAAGGATATCTGTAAGAGGGACCTGAAGGCCTTGGGAATGGACTTCAACAGATGGGAAACCCTGACCTCCGATCGCACTGTCTGGAGGCAAGAGATACAGCATGGTCTACATAAATTTGAAGAGGCATTTGTCCAACAGGCAGAGGAAAAGAGGCAGGCACGGAAAGAACAAAACTCAGGGACCAGGCACGAAACAGAATACATCTGCCCCCAATGCGGTAGAGATTGCCATTCCCGAATTGTTCTATTTAGTCACACTAGGTGTTGTTTTTAGGATCTCTACTCCAGGCATGATACCATAGTCTTTCGAGACTGAAGGATGCCAATGATGAGTATATATTTGTAAATACAGTGGTACCTTGTATAAAGGAATTAATTCGTTCCAAATGAAATTATGTTAAGCAAATTTTCCTTTATACAAATTCCCATAGGAATGCATTGAAAGCAGAGTGATCCCATTTTTATGTTGTACGGATTTTCCCCATAGGCAATTATGTTAAGCAAATTTCCCCTATCTCCGGAATTTTTTATGTTGTACAAATTTTCTGTTATACAAGCTGTCTGTTATACAAGGTACCACTGTATATGTAGTGTATATCTGTAATCATGTAAACTGACATCTTGCGGTGTTTTCGTAGTCTTCATAGAATGTTTTCGTGGATTCGTAGAATAGCAAAGTTGGAAGGACCATCAAGTCCAACTTTCCTGCTTCATGCAACTTGGCCTCACCATTTTCTTGTAGAAGATTTGTTGCACAGTATTTCCAATGGTTGACTTGAACCATCCTACAAATATTTCTTCATTACAACATCATTAGAAAAACCCTGCAATGGTTTGTTTCTGGCTTGGGGCGAGTCATAAAATGATTCCTTAAAAGGCTGGAATAACGTGACATCTGATCATCTCTGAAATTTATTTCATACCTTCACCTACCAACATTTATATTTAAAAACAATCAACTGTATTGAAGGTCTTTATTATCCCAGTTTGATACTTGATTTTAAAAAAATCTTTATTTTTCTCTTGTGAGTTGTTCCTATACTTTGTTTGAGCAGTGATTCATTCCAGGCCCTAGCAGTGGTGGAGTTAAAGGAGAAAGTTTGGTCTTCTTGAAGAAAGTGACTCCTGTCAGCAAACTCTGCTTCCAGTAGATCTTTGTTTCTGGTGCTTTCTTTGCTTGATTATCAGCGGAGAAAAGAGAGACTGAAATTGATCTCGTAATACAAAAAGCAATAAATTCTGAAATACTTTGTGTTTTTCAGAACTGCTATCTCCAGGGGTCAAAAGTAAAATTTTTAAAGGCCAAAGAACCTATCGGCTCTTTGCAGGTATGTGGTCAGTTTCTCTCAGAAATTATCTCGAGTGCATGTTGTTCCTCAAAATAATAGCCTTCCCTTCAAATACAGGACATGTGGCTCAAGTTAAAATGGTTCCTTATTACATAAGTTATAATAAGTGGAACGATGGATTTTTTTAGGGTTTAATTTCCACGAGGATGTTAATTTTTGGCAGTGGGACCACCTTATCTGAGGAAACCAACCAGATTCGCTTCTGAATTACCCAGAACTCCTCACTAATGGTAGCAAAGCAGTCGTTCCACCTTGTGGAATTTAGAACTTGATCAAAGTGGCATGGATGCGGATGGTGGAAGATAATGGAGTGCGATTGAAAGAGGGCCTCCTGTTCCCTTAAAGTTTGAGCAAATCTGATGGTTTCCCGGTTTCTGTAAAACTGTCCGACTTCACTTGTCCCTTAAGCTCCATACACTGCCAGAGAAGGGCAGAGTTTTCTTTCATTTACAGTGGGCTTGGGCCAAGAAAACGACACGGCAGAAATCTGACATTTCCTAAAGTGACTGGGAGAAAGCACTACCATTTTCTCAGTGGTGTGCGGAGTCGAAGTTCGGGGGGGGGGGATTTTTTTTAAACCCACCAGGCGTAATTTGCTATTTCCCTTCTGTATCTTAGTGCAAATGGCAGCATTTCATACATCCTGAAACCCTCTGCCCATATAAAGGTGTCGAAGCTTGCCTTAGAAATTGACCCGTAGCGCCCATGAGCTCCACTGATACTTGTTCCATCCGTCATTTTGTTTGTGGTGGTGATGGGGGGGAATGTTTGGGTCTCTTTGCAGTTGTCTATCATCATGGAAACAGTGCGACTGGTGGACATTACACGACCGACGTCTTCCAGATTGGTCTCAATGGCTGGTTGCGCATCGATGACCAGGCCGTCAAAGTGATTACTCAGTACCAGGTGGTGAAGCCGTCTGCAGAGCGTACAGCCTATCTCCTGTACTACCGCCGAGTTGACTTGCTTTGAAGCCTCCTCTTCTTCTGCTGTGTTTGCCAGATGACCTGCTTTCTAGAATGCCGACTCTCTTAACTCTTCTTCCCTTCCTGACAACTTTCAGTGCTCTTCTGACTCCTCTCTCTCTCTCTCTTTCTCTCTCTCTCTCTCTCTCTCTCTCTTCCTCCCCCTGCAACTGGGATAGAGGGAAAGGGAGAAACTTCCTTTGGGGGGTGGGGGTGGGGGTTTGTGAACAGCCCAGTTGGCGGCTTATTGACTTTGCCGAACAAAGTCTTTTGAGGGTTTGAAAAGACTCCCATCTCACGAATCACACACAGTATTTTTCCCCCTTTGTTTGCGCTAACGCTGAATCCTAAGAAATTAAAACGGGGTTTGCAGCTGCGTCCCACTTTCTAATTGCATAGTAGAAACAGCCCTGCACCAGCAACAGAACTTGTAGATTTCTGTGAAAATGTTTTATCTTTACTTACATTACAGATCTTTTTAAAAAAATATATCCTGTACGTCCTTCCCCAGTAGGTTTTTGTTTTGTTTTGTTTTTGATAAATATGAGCCAGTGTCTATCAATGGAAAAAAGGTCCTTTAAAAAAAACTCGAGAAAAATATAATATGCAGAGTTGCTGGTTCCTGATAGGAAAAATTTCACATTTTAATAATTGTGCGATGAGAAAGTGCTTAAGTACGCATTGCAGATCAAAATACTTGGAGTTAAAATGTTAGTCTATATAGATGGGTGATTGTAACTTTATTGCTATTAAGAGATTTCAAAATTGCATTTAAGCTTCTGTGTACATGGGATTTTAAAACAAAAATGGGCAAAATAATGAAGGTTGATATTCTTTCATTCTGCTTTGTTTAATTTTGCTGTCTGCTCTCCTATAATGTTGAGTTCCTAAGTGTACACAGTCTAGTGATATCTAGGAGTACAAAGTCGCCCATCAATAAAAAAAAAGTCACAAAGTCGGTTTAAAGCTCTCAGAGTGTTCTTTACATAGGAGTCTCAGCTTGAAAGAGTGTTTTTACTTATTAAAATATTTTAGATGCACCCTATATTGGCAGAATTCAAGATGGGGTGGTACCATCTATGCAATCTCTTGTTTCTAAAACAAAATGATATCAACCCTCCACTAGTTCAGATGTCAAGGATTTGAGAGTTGGATGAGTAGGTGGATCAGTGTATCTCAGATGTGACATAATGGTACATAACGTAAGATAACATTTGAGTTAGGAGTAGCAGTAGGTCTTCCTTGTTTTTATTCTCTTACCAAATAATCCCTAGCTTGAAACTGGTCTATATCAGTGGTTCTCAAACTTTTTTCGCTGCAGCACCCTTGTCAGGCTAAAAAATTTTTGTGGCACAGCTACCCTTAAAACAGTTTGAATATTTAGGAAAAGAAGAAAAAAATACACATTTAATGCTCAGTAGTAGCAGTCTCTAGTCATAAAGTAAACATTATATTCACTAAATAATCAGTCTCTTAAAAGAAAAGAATAACAATTTGCTGTCAAATCCACTGGAATCTTCCCCCCCCTTTTTTTTTGCGATGACAACAACCTGGTACCACTGGAAACTACGCACAACCACAAAAATGGCCGATGAGTGGCAGACATAGCCTAGACAAGGAGATAATGGTGTTTCCATGTTATAAAAACAGGTTCTACTGCTAATTTGCTAAACTTCGTGAAAACTAAACAGTGCTGTGGCACCTCTGGCATACACTCGCGGCACCCAGTTTGAGAACTGCTGTTCTACATAAAAGCAAAGCAAAAGCAAAGTGTTCTGCTTATATACCGCCCCATACCACTTTAAGTAGTCTCTGGGCGGTTTACAGTTTCATTACAGTATGCAGGCTACACATTGTCCCCCCCCAGCAAGCTGGCTGTTCATTTTACCCACCTCGGAAGGATGGAAGGCTGAGTGAACCTTGAGCCTGCTACCAGGGATTGAAGCCCAGGTCGTGAGCACTGTTTTACCTGCAGGACAGGCATTTAACCACCGCACCACAAGCTATGTTGGGTTGACTGCTCATCCTGCTCTCCCATCACGGTGCCTTGATCACTACCACATCAGATATCACTGAAGAAGATGACCATTTAATCAAACGTGTATTTTTTAACCACAGTGGCGACTGGTGTCCAAAGGGCAGGAATTTCTTGTGTAGTGACCAGTAAGTGAGGCATGCAAGTTGAACTCTTCTTTTGCAGTGCTTGCCCTTCTAATTGCTGGTATGTTTTTAATTATCCATATGCCTTTTAATTGCTCTCTCTGTTTTTATAAAGCATACTTCCTGCTGATTACAAAGAAGATTTTATTTGAAGGAGCCACTTTTTACAATGTGTTAGACCAGACTGCGGGAAATTGTGAAAGGAGTTGTGTGTTTACAAATGAAACATCCTGTCCAAAAAGTAAAACAAGATACTGTAGTTCTGCATATTGACGTTTGCTAACTAATTGGATGTGTTAGCAATCCTGTAACAGGATATCATGTTGGTATTATGTAAAGGCACATATTTTTTTTCTTAAGAAAAACATACTTTTTGTGAAAGAATGCAGCCATTGTTTAATTCTAGTCAAGAAAATAAAGGTGGGAAAATGTTGATTGAGCGACAGACTCACTGAGCGCGAGGGACCTGGTGCCGGCAAGTTCTAAATTCTGTTTTTGCAGGAACAGCAATGCCAACAGGACTGCCAAGGAGCAGCCTTCTAACGCTAGCAGAGATTTGCCAATTCTGTTGAGCAACCCGCCACATAGTTATCACCTAACCACAACTCTGTTTTTGCTGTGGACTTCACAACACCACATTCTTTGTCAGGGAACAAACTGTGTGTTGTCTTTAGGAGTCCTTTACTGTTTGTGCGTCAGCCATATACTAGAATGCAAGA
Source organism: Phrynocephalus versicolor (assembly GCA_023846285.1). NCBI lineage: Eukaryota > Metazoa > Chordata > Lepidosauria > Squamata > Agamidae > Phrynocephalus > Phrynocephalus versicolor. The sequence continues at coordinate 5,041,744 of JAHTLZ010000213.1, read as the reverse complement.
ACTCCCAATTTCTGCCAAGAATGATCGGCTAGGACAAATTTTCCAGCAAAAGGACCCCAACAAGCCACCATGGAGATAAAAGCCCCCATTTGACCCACCTCCACCCCCAAAAAGAGCAGGTTGGCACTCTGCTTTGTATTTGCCAACAACTGAAGGCTCGCCTTTTCAGGCAGGCTTTTAACAATCATGACCGAGGCCCCAAATGTTATTTTTAGTTAAGATTATTGTTAGCATTTTACATATTTTTAATCGTGCAGTGTATTTTGATAATTTTTACAGTTGAGATGTTTTTAATGTATGCTTTGTTGTTAATTCCGTTCTTTTTTTATACAGTAAGCCCCCTTGAGTCTCCTTATTGGGGGAAAGGCGGCCTACAAAACAGGAAAATAAAATTAATGAGAATAAGACCAGCTACCACTACGAAGTGGGAATCAAGAGTAACAACATAGTTGCTCAGAAAAATCAAAAGCAGACATGAGGCTTAAACCCATGTTGCTGTTGATTCCTTTAAAACCTGCCTCCATGGTTACTTTTTAACGAGGGAAACTGGATTGAGACACATCTCAAATTACAAATCAAATCAGCATGATAGACCTTTGTTTAAGGTCTATATACTGAAGTAGAACAACCTGATTTGGCTCTGTAGTGAAAAGGAGTGAATTTTCATGGATTCCTACTGAGCACAGATCATCAAATTGGTTGGGGCCAAAAATCATTTCCAGCCTTTCCCCACCAACTTTTTAAAAAGCAGGTTTTAAAAGTACACTGGTACCTTGTCTAAAGGAATTAATTCGTTCCAAATGAAATTATGTTCAGCAAATTTTCCTTTATACAAATTTCCCATAGGAATGCATTGAAAACGGAGTAATCCCATTTTTATGTTTCTCCCCATAGGCAATTATGTTAAGCAAATTTCCCCTATCTCTGGAATTTTTTATGTTGTACAGATGTTATGTTATACAAACTGATTGTTATACAAGGGTCCACTGTACATGGCATGCAAACTATTGCAGAAGTTAGATCCCCTCTTTGGGATGTATCCTGTCTTCAAACTTCAGATCTTTTCGTCACAAGGCTACCGATGTGGGAACACCAAACTGAATCAAATGGGTCATGGATTGCTCTGCACTAAACTGGGATCTAGTCAGAAACCCCATGTAGGCCTCCAGACCGAATTGAAGGACTCGTGCCCAGCCCCGTGTCTTGCAGACATCTGGTCAAGCAGTGGGGGAAAGCCTTTGTAAATTTATAGTCAGACCAGGCCATTCATCTAGTTAGTTCCATACAGTCTTTCCTGAGGTTGCTTCCTCTGCTCCTCCAAAGAGTGCCGAGTCCCACTCCCTAAGGCCAAATTTGGCCCTATTGGAGACACAATCCAGGCCCTCTTGAGCGTCCTTAGATGGCTTGTATGCCCAGGACCATGAGATTGCCATTAATCATTGCCCAAGATTTTTATGGGTTTTCATCTTTTCTAAAAGGCTGAACAGTGAGCAGTTTATCCTAGGACTTACTACCAGGTAGGTATCGGAACCTACCAATTTCTGGAATGTATCTTTTTTGAAATCGAATTGGGTCCTTGGGCCAAAACAGGTTCCCTGTCGTCATTCCGTGGGAGGGGAGATGGCCTGCCACTGAGCGATGATGCCTCTCTTTGTACCAACCGACAACATCAGTGAACTGCTTACGTGAAGCAGGATGACAGTTATTGAGCAAAGCATGACCAAAGAGAAGAAGCCTCTTGGATCGGCTCCGAAACGGCACAGAACATTAAAACTCAAGCCACAGAGTGCGTCAGGAAGCAAACAGATGACCCACTGGGGATCAGATAGTACGTTCTGAATGTCCCGACACAGACAATAGTAGCCCATCAGTGGCATCTACGGCAAAGTGAATTTGAAGGGCAGCCCTGTGTAGTGTGCATTACAGTAGTCTAACACTAACTCTACAACAGCATGACTGACCACATTGCTTCACAGCAAAATACAAAAAAGATGTTTAAGCTACCCATGGAATTATAACATAGTTCCAGCTCTGGCTATAAATAACCTTTGTGTTTTTTTTTCTGCTATAGAAGCTGCGACTCCTTGTTCCAGGGTTACCATGTGCACCATGAACGTGCTGTTCTTGACAGCTTCTAATATCTCAGAATTCAATGTTTCTTTTCCCCAACCTGGTGGATGACACATCATGTCCCTTTTTTTGCTAATGTTTCACTGTCCTTATTTCCCTCACCAAGAAATAGAGAAGAGAGTGATTCCTTTGGCTGGCGTTAACATAAATGCACTCAGACGACCTCCGACCTTTACATGCACCCAGCTTGTCAACCCCTCTCGTCTCTTTTGCTCAGGCCTGACATCAAAGGTTGGTGTGGCTTCAGCCCTCTTTCCAAAAAGAGGATTAGGGAGCCCACATTGGCAGCTTATTAATTACAGTGTCTGCTAGGGACCTGATTTACTTTTTCCATTTTAAACAGGCGCTCCCAAAAGGCTCCTTATGGGGCCAACCAGCTTATGACTCAACTCCTTTCGTAAAGGAGCCCATTGATTTCTTTTCTGAAATCCAGGGAAACGCTGCTCAGAAGCCTTGGGCTTCAGTCCCCAAAAGGATGGGCAGACCATCAGCCATGACAGCTCTGTGCCACCTCCAATCCAGAGACCCCTTTCAGTGCATTGCTTTCTCCCTTGAATGTCACGGGTATGGACAGTACGGTTTTGGTTGTACAGTAGATGTTTGATTTTCAATAAACAAACATGCCATGAATGCTGTGCCCCTGGCCACCCAGAACCCCATGAGTTTAACCCTAGAGATGGTCTGCATCCCTCAAAACATCACAGCCTATGGATCAGGTGTCATAAGGACCTTTGAGGCTGCCTAGATGCCCTAAGCACATCCGATCTCACCTGATTTCAAAAGCTAAGCAGGGTCAGCCCTGGTTAGTACTTGGATGGGAGACCACCAGGGAATACCAGGTGCTGTAGGCGCCTGGAGTAGGAACTGGCAAACCACTCCAGTATTCCTGCCAAGAAAACTCCATGGACATGGAGTCACGAAGAGTCTGTGACGACACAGCACACACACATGGTACTGTAGGGAAAGAATTGTCAACACAATGGAAAGAGAACCACAATAGAAAGGTCCAACCCCAGTGTTGTTGAAGGGAGAAATGGATTACCCAAGAGTGACATTGGGATGATGATTCCTTTACAAATCACAAGAGGGTAGTGTCCAGAGGCTTAATTAGTCCAGCTCACTGCTGTTGCAGGAAAACCACAGCTAGGCTTGCGTTGACAGATGGCCACCCAAGCCTCCGTCTAAAAAGCCTTCCATGGAGAGGAGCCTGCATTCTGTTCTACCGTGATCCCGCCCTTCCGTGTTGTGAAATGCTGCTGGAACCTCTGGCTCCGGTCCTCTTCTCTGGAGAAGGAGAAGAGAAGCTGCTTCTTCCCCCACCCCCCCAACCCAGGACAGCCTTTCAAAGAGGGGAAGATGGCTGAGCTCAGCACTTGGCCTATATAAACCAGATGGTTATTATGGAGACTTGCTGAACCATCTGGCTGGTCCCTCTAGGAGTGCAGTGTTTCCTAACTTTGGCTCCCCAGATGTTCCTGGACTACAACTCCAGAACTAGCTGTTCGGGAATCCTAACCAGAGTAGCTAATGGTCAAGGCTTTTGAGAGATGAGTCCAAGAGCATCTGGGGAATCCAAGATTGGGGACCACTGCTCTACCGAGAAACAGTTTTTTTTAACAAAATACGAGATAACCATTTTGGTTTGTGTACTGCCTAGACTGCCTAGATGCCCTAAGCACATCCAGTCTCTCCCAATTTCAGAAGCTAAGCAGGATCAGCCCTGGTTATTACTTGGATGGGCAACCACCAGGGAATACCAGGTGCTGTAGGCGCCTGGAGTAGGAACCGGCAGGCCACTCCAGTATTCCTTCCAAGAAAAACTCCATGGACTTGGAGTCACGAAGAGTCCCGTCATGACTGTAATGACACAACACACACACACAATAGTCCTTAGGGCAGGGGTGCCCAAATGTTTTGCAAGGAGGGCCAGATTTGGCAAGGTGAAAACCCCCGGGCCAGACTTTGGACAAGTCTCTATAACATGCAAGGAGGAGGGAAGGATGTTGCAGCAACAGAACTGGGGGTGGGTAGGCTGGGCAGGTGGATGGTGGAGGTGGACAGAGGCGGGGGGGCAGGCAAACCATAAAACTGCAAGCTGATGTCTGTATCCGGTATGGGGAGGGGGCAGCTGGTGGGGATGCGTGACAGGCTGAGCTGGTGGGGAGAAGCCGCGGGCCGCTCGGAATTTGAAAATGGGCCGCAGTTGCCCCCCCCCCCCCGGCGTTCTTGATGAGTGGATCATGCTGTTCAAAGAGCAATCTCAAACACAACCTCCTCTTGAAACACAGATAAAGGCAAAATGTCGTAGAGATCATAGTGAATTATAAGTAGCTGTATTGATGTCAGACTTTGAAAAAGTGACTAGCGTGCAGGGTGAGGGTTCTGAAACTTGGGGATGGGGGGGAGAGAAAAGGAAGAAAGAGAGCTCTGGTTTATTTTATAGATAGGCACCCTCTGTCTTACTTTTCTTGCAGTTGAATTCGGGTAAATATTCTGATTATAATTAAAATTTAAAAAAAGCAACAGTGATAAACTTGTTGGTTAGCCAGGTGATAAACGGGTAGGTCAGCCAGAGTTGAAGTGGGATGTGTAGCCTCAGAGCTCCCCCTAATGTTCTTATGAGTATATTTGCTTTTTCATTTGAAAAAAGTATTTCAGATACTTTAAAATCCCAAAAGCCAGCCCTCCTGTGTTTAGGCCTCCTCCTGTTCCTCCAGTTGCACAGAGCTCCAGATTTCTGCCCCAAAGTCCTGTTGCAGAGTTTTGAAATTCTAGTAAAATTCTTTTTGATACTCAGTACAAAGTCACAATGGAGAATAGTTGGGTTCCACCCCTTTCTCATTAAACAGCACACAGAGCCTCAAACTTTAGTAGGAGAAAATAAATAAATAAATATGTTCCTTCACTTACAGTTGCTGGTAATTACAGACTTGTGTATTCTGCTTTTTTTGACTCCGCACATACTTAGCAACCAACTGAACTGATCAACAGCAAACAAACGACTGGCTCCAACAGAATACATAGATACTCAGCAGAGGAAACAATATTTGAAATTAAAAGTTGGAAGAAACAATTGTTTAGCATTGGATAGGCAATCAGTCCATCCCAGAAAAGTCCAGTTACTCAAACTATGACAGCATGTGGGGTTGCAAATAAAACTCCAACAAGTTCTGACTTTCCCACCTCACTATATAATTATATGGCTGTCCTTATTTTCTTCTCACAGGCTGAGATGAAAGGACTGGCCAAAGTGAGTGCACTGGTTGAATGGGAAATAGAATCTCAATTACTTGTTGTAACTAAGAAACTTGTAACTATCTCAAGGCGGTTCACAATTAAAGCAACAACCATGCAACTAATGTAGTTATTTTAAAATCAAGGAATAATGTGTACAAGTCCAGTACTTTTAAAGCAGATTTAAAACACTTGAAAAAACTAGGGCACATCTTGCCTTCCTCTATAAAAAAATTAGATGTATTACAGCATCTTTAGGACCAAGGCTAGAATTGTGGTCTGTTCACAAGATGTGGAAAAGGGGTGCAATCTTCCTGGCACTGTGTTATTAATTCCAAAAATGCACAGAGCGCTATATGGCCACAAGCCAGACAGTTGCCCAAAGGGATGGCCCAAAGGGAATCTAGTCCTGAGACATTGGTTTCCATGGGAGTTCTCCTGGCCGAAAAGGCCCTTCTTCAGATGTAACGATGTTCCTGGAAGTTACAAAAGCGCACACCGAATTAAACGCGTTCGCTTCTCAGGCACTACTGCAGTTCTTAGCTTTGCAGTAGTTTTTGCATAAAAAAAGACCCACAGGGAAAAAGGAACAAATGACCACCTCACACCTTCCTTCCTTCCTTCCTTCCTTCCTTCCTTCCCTACCCTTGGTTTCCTCACCGAATCTCCTCTATTTGCCAAGGGGGGTGAGGGTGGTTCTAGTCATCTCATCCTATCATACCTGGCAAGGTTGTTTTGAGGACGAGGTGGGGAAAGAGGGCCACCTCCAGCACGTTGAAAACCAGGAGATAAATGTCACCAACCTGATGCTTATTTATTTATTTATTTATTTATTTATTTATTTATTTATTTATTTATTTATTTATTTATATACCGCCCGTCTTCCCAGGGGAACTCCGGACGGTTAACAAAAAAAGAAGGGTGAGACAAAACAATATAAAATCAATACGCACACAGAAACAAAAAACAAAAACAAACAAACACACACACACACACACACACACCGGACGGTCCCGGTCTCACGGCTCCTCTGGAAGTGGAAAGAGAACCCCCCCCCCTCTTCTGTATTCTAGGAGTCAGGAGGGAAAGAGACTGGCTGATAGATTGGGAGATAGATCGGTAGCTTTGGTAGGGAGTTCGATTCCCCGCTGCGCCTCCTAGAAAGGGGCTGATTCCAACGGATCCCTCCTGCTCTGGAGTCCTAAGATCGTCAGAAGGACTGCTGAACCGCTCAAGTGGCGTAAGGCTTGAGCTGCGGTGGCCAGAGATGGTTGGGGGTTCGATCCCCCGCTTCTGCCTCCGTTGACAGGGTCCCAACTTAATGATCGTTAGGGACCCTTCCGACCCTTCTTATTTGCCTGGGGTGGGAAGATCACCTTTTCAGAGCGACAAGGCAGCCGTCATAGTAAACCAGAGCCAGAAGGAAAAATGAGGGGGGGGGGTGGGTGCCTTGAACAATGCGATGTACCCGGAACCCTACCTCGGGAGTCCCTCCGGCCGCCAACGTTAGCAGCCCAAAGCCCAAAACCAAACCGCCTCTAAAGCCCGTTGGCACCTTTTAATCTCCACATCTCCTTTTTCTCTGGTCAATTTCCTGGCCCCGGTAAGCTCGTCAATTTCCTCTAACAGTGCCAGCCTCGCTGTGCTAACGCCAGCCGGAGATTTGCATCTGTGTGATTGTGCAAGGTCTCCCTAAACCCATTTCCTGGGATGAGCTTAACTGCACTGCATACAATCAGATCGCCCCCCCCCCCCCCGCCTGCGCCCCGCTCCTCATTATGTGCTATTAAGCAAAGGGGACGGAGGAGGCGGTGGGGGGGGGGGACAGTTTTACCTAATTCTGGCTATTTTCCATTTCAGATCGGAGCCTTTAACCTCCTCCCCCCCCTTCCCCCTTCCCCAGGTCGCTGCCAGAGGCTAGGGGCGGAGATAACCAATATCCTGCTTAAGGAAAGCATCTCCCGAGGAGGCTTCCGATCGCCAAGAGGGAGGGGTGGGTTGGAAGGGGGAAGGAAGGAAGGAAGGAAGAAAGAAAGGAGGGAGGGTAGAGGATCCTATAAATGCACCAGACCCAGATCCTCGCCTCCAAACCGTGGCTCTGAGTCCCATCGCCGCCGCTTGCTCTGGCTTGCCTCCCGATTCCCCCCCCCTGAAGTTTGCTCCAATTTTCTTTCTCTCCAACCGGGAGCGTCCGCGGGATTGCAGGCGATATTCCGAAAGCTTCGCCTCTCTTTGCAAAGGTAAGCGCGGTCCCTTGGCGTCGGTTCGGGCGTCGCACCGGGTGGTGGAGGTTGGTTGAAGTTGCTCATCCCTTAAGATCGACCCTTTATGCCAAGGGAATCGACGGGGATTTGCTTTCTCCTATGAAGTGATCACCAGGGACCAGTCAAAGCTGGGGTGGGGGTGGGGGTGGGGGGAATGGATCTGAGATGAAGTGAGACCTGCCTTTTTGTCTTTTCGCCCACCGGACACCCCATTTCCCAGGGCTGAAATGGAAGTAGAATTTAGTGATTCAGTGGTGTTTTATTTCTTTTTTAAAAAAACCGTTTGCACATTGCATGATGTTTCCATTTATTTTAATTTTGAGAGGGGTGGGCACCTGGGTTCCTTGTTATTGTTGTTGTTTTAATAGTTTTAAAACCAGACTACAGAGACTGCCCATCCCAGGCGGATTAACTCCTAAAGCACAGAGACGACAGAGTTGAGACTAGCCATAGGGCACTGGCCGCTCTGAATTAAGAGTTGACCCATTGGACTAGAATCAGTGGTCAGAACTTGGGAGAAGAATGCCTTTGAGTTTGAGTCAGTGGCTCTACTCTGGTAGGGTGGTTGGAGACTGGCCCTTCATGGACTCAGATTGCTACCGGTTCCTCCCTGAAGCTGAGCTCTGGATATGTCAAAGCTCTGTCTTCTTTTTCTTCTTCTTCTTCTTCTTGTTGGTGGTGCTGGTTGTTCTCTTGGTCAGTGGAAACTGGTGACTGTAGTCTGGCTGGCTCTTTATTTCGTCTCTTCTGTCTTTTGTGTTGTTGTCTCCTGCATGAAAGGGGAGGCACTTGACTTCTTCAAGAGTCCTCCGGTTTCACAGAATGACTGATGATTTGGCATCTTCTCTCTCTCTCTCCCCCCCGCTACTGACACTTCTTAAGCTGAGTCTGCACATGGGACACCTTTTAGAATACATTTTTCTGCCCTGCCCGTCAACTGAATTTGTCCACTGTTACCTATTTGCCACATATACCTTGGTCCTCTTATTTTATTTTATTTTATTTTATTTGCTGTAGCTAGCAGGCGAAAAGAGAACCACTGTTTCTAATGAGATAATAGGCACTAGGCTCCATCCTTCTTCCACCACCCCTTTTGCTCTGCCTACTGTGCCTTCTACAACTGGTACATTGTGGATGGAATTACACTTAGGAGGTGTTCAGAGGGAGAAGCAGAGAAACACACCAGGTTGAAGAGAGGCGGTTTTTTTTTTTTTTTTTTTTTTTGCCATGGAAAATCACGAAGAGCACCCAAACAGCAGAGAAGGCCAACAGAAGCAAAAATGCGTTCAGAGATGCTTAGATGCAAACTGGATTCTGAGTGCCTAAATATGTCAACTCTGCACCAGCTGGCTGAAAACACCCAGCAGACTTTAAAGCAAGATTTCCATAGCGCTGAGCAGAGATGTGGGTTGAACCGGGGGTGGGGTAGGGCTCAAAAGCTGCATCTGCCGACAGAAGTACCTTAGCCCTTCCAGAGAGCTTGAGACTACAGTTCCCATCATCCCCCAGCACTAGGCAGGCAGGCAGGCAGAGTGCTGGGATTTGTCACCTGTAGCATTGACCGCAAGACTTACATCTCAGAATGCTAGCATGCCGGGTTGGCTAGGAGCCTGCTAAGATTTGTAGCCTAAAAACCTCTGATCTGGACAGATCCAGGGTCTTAATTTGTACTGTATTTCTATCCATCTTTCGGGTACACTTTACGTATATAAACCTGCCTCCCAATGCCCTCTTTAAATTATCCTTTTTTTTATTAATATGGGAGATTATTTGGGTAATTTAGGCTTCAATTTTGTTCAGGCATAATCTCAGTAAACTCCGTTAAATGGGGATTACTTTTGAGCCTGCATGCAAGTGTGCAGTGTCAGTGTGTATTAGCCCAAGCTGACACATGGTTGTCTGTTGATGACTCCTGCATAGTTAACAGGGGTGTAAAATCTGTGCCGCTGTTTGGAGTGTTTGAAAAGGAGAGTGTTTAGAGGGGTTGAAAAGAAGAATGGTTAACTTACTTTGAAATCAACTGTTCACTGGTTTGTTAGGGGCATTTAAGTATCATATGGTGTGTGTGTGTGTGTGTGTGTGTGTGTGTGTGTGTGTGTGTGTGTGTGGTGGGGGGAGCACAATGGATACAGTCTAAGCATGCATGGGGGGGTCTAAGCTTGTGCTTTAAGGATTATTAGACTGCACACCTGGACAAACTTGGAACCACACTGGCTTTTGAGATTTGTAATATGGGTTGAGGCTCTGATTCATTACACCTTAAGAACCAAATCCCTGGAATATGTCTCAAGCTGCAATCGTCCTCTAATACACTAGATTTCCATAGGCAAGGCACAGATTCCATTTCCCATGGATGGCACACCTACATGGGTAATACTTGGGGGTGGGTGGTTGAGGAAGGAACTTCCCGGTGCAGAAGTCCAGTCCTTCTGTGTGGAAAAAATAGGGCAGCTGCGGTGATGGTCTGCCGGCCACCTGAAGCTGTGCTGAAGCCAAACCTAGCCCAGCTCAGGTGTGCTTGAAATTACTTCGGACTACCCTCACCTTGGCCTAACTTTGTTCTTTATGTTGGCTCATAAGAACATAAGAAGAGCCATGCTGGATCAGGCCAAAGGCCCATCTAATCCAGCTTCCTGTATCTCACAGTGGCCCCACCAGATGCGTCTGGGAGCGCATGAGACTAGATCTCTGTCTCCTGATACTACTCCCCTGTATCTGGTCCTTGAAGGACCCTGGTTTTAAGCCTCGAGATGACACATCTCCATCATGGTTTGTAACCTGTGGAAGATGCCACCACAAAGAATCCAGGGGAGTTTAGAGAACTTCTGGATGTCTGGGAGGGTTCGTTGAGTTTTAGATTCCCCACATGGAATCCAGGGAGTGGTCACATGCATTTTGGGCCAGTGTGATCTGTTTCCCAGCAACTGCCTAACATGCACCAAATTGTGCTCTAGCCTGACGCCCATCTATGCCCTAACTGGACTTTTTTGGGGCAGGGCTGTACCATTTCCCCAGGAAATGCTTTAAAAGAGATGGCTGTCTGCAAAGTAACCCTTCTTATCTGCCATCCGAACCGGTCCCTTTAACCCTGGCTGTGTCCCGGCTTGGTTACGGAAACGTGTATGTCCTTCATTTGTTGAATGTGCAGCCTGCCTCTACGTATCCTCTTCTTTTGTACTCAGCTCCTTGGGCCTTTTGGATAGGTGCAAATACCACACTATGCAAAAGGATGCCCAGGGACTCCTTGGCTGGGTTCAGCTGCTGTACCGCCCTTCCCTCTTCTCAATGTGTGGGATTGCTCGGTGTTTTTTGTTTCCCAATCCAATCAAATTCCACTCTCCACCAATCAACCCTGAAAGGATTTCCCCTTTGTTCTACCCTTCTCTTGATGGGTTTTCCGCATGAGCTTTCTTCTGTGTTTACTCCAGGAGGTATTTTAGTGTCGACTCATGGATTTGTGATCCATTCCAGATGTTGAGGCAGGATCTGTAGCACGAGCCGCCCCACCCGGATGGGTTGGGAAAGAGTTCTGTCTGGTATCCTCCCCTCCCTTCCTCTCCCCTTCTCTTTTGCTTAAAACAAAAGCAAAGTTTATTCAGCTGGCTAGATGGCAACAACGTTCTTTTGAAGGTGCTTCAGGCACTTACCAAGAAGCTCCAACTCAAACATTTTCTCTCTCTCTTTCTTTCTTTGTTTCTTTCTTTCTTTGTTTCTTTCTTTGTTTGTTTCTTTCTTTCTTTCTTTCTTTGTTTCTTTGTTTCTTTCTTTCTTTCTTTCTTTCTTTCTCCTCCTCCTCCTCCTCTTTTCTTTTCTTTTCTTTTTTCTTCTCTTCTCTTTTCTCATTCTTCCTTCCTTCCTTCCTTCCTTCCTTCCTTTGGCATCTTAAATGCTGTGAGCTTATAGAAGTTGGATATCTGACACAGTGCGGAAGTAACTAGTCACAAATAATTAGTTGCTAGTTTTTAGCTGGATTTTCCGCACAATAACAAACATCTGAGCCTACCTTCCCCAGGTTTTGAATGATCCATCCATCTTTAAGTGACAAGCAAGAGCTAGTGAGTAGAGTGTTGGAATGGGACTCATGAGGATTAGGGTTCAACCCTCTGCTTGTCTATGGAAACTCACTGGAGGTAGTCAATGGCAAGCTATTCTTTGAATCATCCCACTCCTAGGAAACCTAGCTGTCATAAGTTGGAAGGGACTGATTGGCACCAAGCAACAAAGATTATCATCATCATGACCCAAATCCAATGATTGGTCCTCGCAAGAGGTTCCTCCCTTGAATTGATGGGGCTTATTTAAGTGTTGGCTAACTGAGGTCGCCACTGCCTAGACACCCTAAGCACAGCCGATCTCGCCTGATTTCAGAAGCTAAGCAGGGTCGGCCCTGGTTAGTACTTGGATGGGAGACCACCAGGGAATACCAGGTGCTGTAGGCACCTGGAGTAGGAACTGGCAAACCACTCCAGTATTCCTGCCAAGAAAACTCCATGGAGATGGAGTCATGAAGAGTCGGTCACAACTGTAACAACACAACACACACAACCAAGGTTGCCATCTTATTAACAATCATATAGTCAAATGTTCCACAAGCATCTCATTCATGGTGGAAGAACAACCCCCCCCCATTCCACTAGTGTACTGGGTAATACTCAGGAATAGAGATGGGCACGAATAAAAAAAAATGGCATTTCGTTTGTCATTTGGAGGGTCTGTTTCATTTCGTTTGCATTATTTGCGAATTTTTGAAAAAAATCGTTTTCGTTTTCGTTCGTTTCATTACCATTTCGTTACCATTTATTTCATTTTTTGTGATTTTTTAAAGGATTTTAAGCAATTCACTCATATTGCAGTAACGGAAACGAAACACATGACAGAATTTCCGGTGTTTCTGTTTGTTTCATTTCATTTTAGAGACAAAATTCGTTTGTTGTTTTGTTACGTAACGAAACAAAAAAACGAAAACGGAAACGAAAAATTGTTCGGTTCATGCCCATCTCTACTCAGGAAAAAGGAGAGGAAAACAATGGTTGCCCAATTTCTCCATGAATCATCCCATGCCAGCCTCCATTGTGGAATCCATGGCAGGGCCACATCTCAGTAGGCTCTGTGGCTGACCCCTTGCTTTGGGGGCTCTTGGGGCCAGCGCAATGTGAGAGGAGTAGGAAAGGCGTTTTAATTTTGGCCACCCTTCTCACAAGGGCCGGCCCTCAAGGGCGAGCCAAAGCCAGGCATTATCTATAGAGTTGACCCAGAAGCCCCTGCATCACACAGGCTGGCAACGAGTGAATTAAAACAACAACAACTCTACTTGGGGTTTTGTATGTGTATGAAGCTTCGCTAGGTTTATTTTCACTCAGGCTTTGTTCCTGACCCAGTGCTAGCTGGAACCTTTCCTTCTGAACAGGAAACGAGTTGGAGTGAGGCCCAGCTAAACCCCAAGGCTTCCAGGGTGGGCCGTTTCTCCCAGTTGAGCCACATGTAGGTGTCTGTAAACCAGGTAGGATTCCAAGAATGGGGAATTATGGGATTTGTAGCCACCCCTACTTTTTGGCCTAGACCAGGCATGTCCAAACGTTGGCCCTCCTGATGTTTTGGACCACAACTCCTAGAATTCCAAGCCTGTATTTCCAATGGCAAAGGACTGTGGGAGTTGTGGTCCAAAACATCTGGAGGGCCAAAGTTTGGACATGCCTGGCCTAGACGCTCGGGGAAGAGGAAGCTGCTGAGATAGCAGTCATAATAACGCCTACAGTGCTAAAAAGAGATCATATGTCTGTAGGCACAACAGTGTATTAGCCAAATCCAAGATTCTCTATTTCTCTCTGTCTGTCTCTCTCTCTGTGTGTATTTGTGTTGAACAACGACGAGAGGAGGGCCCCTGCTGAAGCTAAATGGTCCATAGTCCAAATGAGAAGTGGAATGTTCCCTTTCTCCACACCAAAGCTCCTTGAATGTTCTTAGCTAGGGGAACGCAGTGACATCTCTCCCTTTATCACAGGAATGAAAGGCTGCGGCCAAGTTCTCAGCTGGGGGGCCAGCACCAGACAGTGAGTGGTTAGCCTAATTAGTAGTGGAAGGAGCAGACAGTTTCTTCTGTGCCAGGATGATACAAAGGCATTTGCCTTTATCTTGCCAGCTGGAGAGCTCAGTAGTTTAGGTATCTGGCTGCAGAGGTGGAGGTTCAGAGTTTGATTCTGCGCTGCCCGCCGATGATTTGAGCCAGCCTGTGTGGCCTTCGGCAAGCTGCACAAACCACTTGGTGGTGGGGTCTAACCCTAACCCTAACCTAACCCTAACCCTCCACTTTGCACGATCACAGGCTCAGCCCAGGTGAACCTGAGACAACTTCATGTCATTGTCAAGGGTGTTCATGGAGTGCTGTTCCAGTCATTCCCTTGGTCAGGATCCACTGACCGCCAGGGTGAGACCCTTTTTGGCCAGAGTTTCCATGTCAGCAAGCAAGATGTGTCCATGCCACCGCGGCCAGGTTTCATGCATCATCCCACTGGTTCCAATCCAAAATATCAGAATTTGAGAGTGGAGAACAAAGTTTGACTCAGGACTAGAGATGGGCAAGGAACGAACAATTTTTGTTTTCATTTTTCGGGTTTCATTTCGTTATGCAACGAAACGACAAACGAAATTTGTCCCTAAAATGAAACAAAATGAACAGAAACGCGGGGATTTTTGTTGTGCGTTTCGTTTCCGTTACAGGAATGAAGTGACCTGCTTTAAATGCTAAAAAAAAAATCACTTAAAATTGGAATAAATGGTAACGAACCGGTAACGAACCAGTAACGAAACAAAAATGATTTTTTTTGCAAAAAATTCGTGAACAACGGAAACGAACCGAAACGGACCTCTAAACGACAAATGACAAACGAAACTCCATTTTTTCTGTTCGTGCCCATCTCTACTCAGGACAATCAGAATTAACGTTTAACAAATGATGGTTGAGACCTCTACTATAAAGATGGCGCTGCACCAGATGACTCCTTCGTCTAGATCTGTTGATCCTCCGAATTCTCTGTCATGCCAAGGAATGTGAAACTGGCCAGCGAATCCGCACTCGCTTGACACACCATCTCCTTCTTCTATTTAAATCACAATGTTGCAGAAACATCTGCTTCTGGCCACTCGGTGACAGAAGACTGGATGAGAGGAAGAGATTATGCATGTGGATGGATTGGCTGGACTCCATGTTTACATCTCTTCTCTCCTGATTTTTTTAACAAAATAATCTTGTTGAAATGGCCTTCCATTCAACGAGACACTTCATGAATACTCACAAAGGAAATGGCTAGTCACTGATCGACCTACAAGTAGAAGGGTGGTTGTTTTACTGAGGTCTTTTAATCAGCCTCCTGGGACCAATTTGATGCATTATGATTCCCAGCTAGATGTTGCTATGAGCGGATCCCCATGAAAGATGTCATCGCTCGGAAAGCAGCAGAAGTTGGAAATTGTGCCTAGGTCAGCGGGGTGGGGTGGGGGTTCCAGAAGTTTTGGATTCATGTAGAAGGCATGGGAGGCAATTTTGTCATGGCATGGCGTTCTCCACACCCCTCCTCCCCTATTCCGCACACGTTTTGCACATTTAGGAAATATTTTTTTGGCTACTAGAGGGCAGGTACATGTTTTAAAAAGCCCCTTTAAAATATCCCCCTCAGTTAATGTAGGACCAGATATAGCCCTCCATAATCTGCTGCTCATGGACCTTGCAAGGATTTGCATCCCTTACAGAAACCTTTGTGCAAACTACACTTATAAATGCTTTTGTGCTGAGCTCTGAGGCCAGCCAGGAATTGTTGGAGAGGGGCAGCCTGGCATTAAGTTCATCACATGGGGTGGTGGTGGAATCAAACCATCAACTCTTGATCCATGCACTTGAGATCTCTCTCCCCATCTAGAGACCTGGGGGAAGCATAGCAATTCTCTAAAATTATAACCACCACGCAGATCTGGCAATCCCATGCAGCACAGGGGTGACCTCTTGATAGATCAACCTTGGTCTAGGCTTATCCACCAAGTTTGTTGTTAACCATCTCTGCGTGGGCTAGCACCTCACATTAGCACACGGAGTTCTCGGCAACGTTGCCGCTTGCAAAGAGAGGAGAGAGACCTGGCCTGCGCTGGCAAAAGCGAGTCAAGATGGCATGAGTTGGGGCGCTTTTACATGACCCCTAAGATCCGCTGGCAACTTAAATTCAGACCAGAGATCTTGGGGGTTTGCTCCTCTTGCTGTGTTCCCACCCCTCCGCACGCCATTGCTCCTGTCTGCGTGAGGGGAGGGAGAAAAAAGGGAGAAAAGAATGCAGGCTCCCCTCCTTCTGCCCTCAGGAGCAGCCCCGGAAGCATTCCAGTCTCTTAAAGGGGTGTGGGGCAAAAAACAAACAAACAGAAGGCGAGGCAGCCCGGCACTCACTGCTTTACAATCCGCATCAGAATATTTTTTACCTCGGAGACCAGGTACTTTTAAAATGCGCTGGGGCGCACTCAGGTGGGCGTGGTCGTACTTATTTTTTTTTAAAAAGTGCGCAGCTGGTGGGAAAACAATTTTAAGCTCCGCATCTGGGAGCCCTATGCCTCGGATTTTAGGGGTCGTGTAAAAGCGCCCTAGGTTGGAAGGAGAAGCACCTAGGGTTAGCTGTCTGTCCCTAAAAAGCAAGCCTGCTTTGGAAAGTGGTTCAAGCTAAATGGCATCCTTGTGGTCGTTCTGCAGCGGAGCATCTATTTATACACCCCCTCGGAGAAGCCTCTGAAAGTCGGAATTGTTCCCACCCAAGTGGGTCAGACTGTCTAGCAAAGTAACAGCTTGAGGTTAAGCCAAACCAAGCCAGCCTCCTGCTCAGACATAAGGTTACAGCCTGGGCTTTGGGAGGTCTCTGAGCAGGGAAGCGAGGCGGGGAGAGGAGCCGAGAATTGAGCAAGAGAATGAAGGTCTGGAGGAAATGTCTTATGAGGAACGGCTTAGGGAACTGGGAAAGTTTAGCCTTTCAAAAACAAGGCTGAGGGGGGATATGATAGCTATGTTTAAATATTTGAAAGGATGTTATATTGAAGAGGGGAACAGGTTTTTTTTCCATGGCTTCAGAGACTAGGACTCGGGGCAATGGTTTCAAACTACAGGAAAAGAGATTCCATTTGAACATTAGGAAGAACTTCATGGCAGTTAGAGCTGTCCGGCAGTGGAAGATGCTGCCACAAAGGAGGGTGGTGGAGTCTCCTTCTTTAGAGGTTTTTAAGCAGAGGCTGGATGGCCATCTGTCGGAAATATTGTGATGGGGTTCCTTCATGGCAGGAGGTTGGACTGTCTGGCCCTTGAGGTCTCTTCCAACTCTATGATTCTATGATTCTATGAATGAGGTTACAACAATATTTCTGCCCCAGACTCTGACATCATGGTCCAGGCGTATCTCGGTGGGACAAGGGTGGGTGAGGAGGAAGGAGAGCATCGGTCTGTCCAGTTCGTTGTGGTGGGGATGCCTCAGAGGGCTGCTCCCCATTTGGAGAAGTGGAAGGCCTCTCTGAAGGGAGCTTCTTCCAAAGAGATTTTTCATTGCAGGAAAGAGAGAAAATCCCTCTGTGTTTTCTCAGCCGAAATAGGCAGTGCAGGACAAAATGTGTCTTTCCATTGCTTTGCCTCAAATGTCGTGGAGCTCCTGCCAAGATGACGCAGCAGCTTGGAAATCCACGCGATTAAAGGCAACGGGTGGAAATGTTCCTTTTTCTTAGAACTGGGGCCACATTTCCCAGCGGGCTCCGGGGCCAGCTGCTATGCTAGTTGGGGATTCTAGCTGTTGTAGTCTAAACATAAGCGGTTCAAGCTCCCACTAAAAGCCCACCAGCCACATCTCCCCCTGCGACTGCCTTGAAAATGGTTTCGCATTTTATAAATGCTAACAAACATAGGCTGGTTGTATTTTATAGTCAAGTCATTTATTTAAAAAAAATTAAGACTCTATGAAGCTGTGCACATCAACAGCTGAAATCACAATCCAGTGATTAAAAACAATGATCCAAGCACTCATGGCCCAAATTCTCCTGCGCCCTTGCACCAATGGAAGGAAATGGCATTCCTTGCAGCAGCAAATTGCTGGTAATTAATGGGTCGCTGCCTGGATTCTGGTTATGTGCCAAACCACCTGACAGGCCTTTGGTATGGAATCCAAGGTGGAATTCATGAATTGGCAGGAATTTACCTCTCTGCATTATCCCATCTCTCTTCTGGCAGTGTAACTATGCAAGAGGATTCGGGCCAGCAAGGTTGATATCCTGAGACTCCCGTTAGCAAAAGGTCACCTGGTGAAGTCCTGGCTTCAGCACTGGCATTGTTACTCTGTGCTGTTAAGTCAATTATGGTGATTGGAGCTGGCTTTTTTTTTTTTTTTTGAGATATTTAAGGAACGATGGCAACAGTGCCACCCACTGAGTCAAGTGGATAGAGGGGCACTCTTCTCCCTCTCACAAAATACCAAAACTAGGGGACATCCACTCAAACTGTGGGTTGGGAGAGTGAGAACAGACAAAAGGAAATATGTTTTTATCCAGCATGTTGTTAGTCTGTGGAACTCCCTGCCACAGGATGTGGTGATGGCACCTGGCCTGGATGCCTTCAAAAGGGGATTGGACAGATTCCTGGAGGAGAAGTCCACCACAGGTTACAAACCATGATGGAGATGTGTCATCTCCTGGCTTATAACCAGGGTACTTCAAGGGCCAGATGCAGGGGAGTGGTATCTGGAGACAGAGTACTAGTCTCGTGCGCTCCCAGACGCATCTGGTGGGGCCACTGTGAGATTCAGGAAACTGGACTAGATGGGCCTTTGGCCTGATCCAGCAGGGCTCTTCTTATGTTTTTATGTAGGCAAGGATATCTTCAATATCCACTGGAAGTCTCATAATAACAAGGCCTGGTGGACATCAGTTTTAACAGACTTCTTCAGACAAGGTGCGACTACAAACGTTTTGTTCCTCCTACCTGCTGACATAAAAAAGCTTTTAAGCATCTTTCTAGCTGTCCTTCGCATTTCCATCTCTTCAGTGCACATCTCTATCCATGTCCCTTTCCCGCAAACCTGCATATAAATAGCCTTGTTTCAACTGCTCTGATATTTCTGGTGACACTTCATATAAACAGCTTACATATTCCAGGAGCTGGCAGGGAGCTCGGCGTGGGTTTTCTGCCAGGCAGAAACAGCTCATAGCTCATGGCTGACCTCAGCCACTTGGCTCTGTGAGAGTGCCTGCAGCCTTCTTCAGATAGAATTGGGTTCATTTCCAACAGTGCCATTCGATAACCTTAATAAATATAAGGGCTTGGGCTTTTCTACCTTTTATGGTGGGTCGGTGCTCAAGGATGGGCATCTCTTTCCATTTTTTTTAAAAGAAAGAAAAAAAATTCAAATAGTTCAAGACAGATCCAGAGTGAAATCCATCCGTTTACCAACTTTATCCTAATTTCGGGAAGTGGTGACCTCACGGGGAGAAGCAGTCACAATATATCCTTTAGCAGCGGTGGTGAATCTCTGGACTCCAGATGTTTTGGACCACAGCTCCCAGAGTCCTTTGCCATTGGCAATCAAGGCTTGGAATTCTGGGAGTTGTGGTCCAAAACATCTGGAGTGCGAAAGGTTCACCACCCGTGCCCTTTAGTATAACTCCCGGGAGGATTAATTGCTTCTGCAGTGACCTGATCAGGATGTTTGGAGCGCCATGATGCGTTCTAACCGATGGGTTGCTAAACAATTATAAAATGCAATTTTTTAAAAAAAGAGAGAGGGGGGACGTGATCGTGAGCTTTGATACCCCTTTGTGGGAGGAAAAAAAGTAGTTTTGTAGCATCTCATTTATAGGCTAGATCAGCAACTCTCAGCTTTTGCTCTCCAGACGTTGTTGGGCTTCAACTCATAGAAGACGACATGGCCCGTCCTCAAGGATTTGGCTGTTTTTACTCCAACAAAGTGAGAGGAACGAAAGCTGAGCATCCTTAGGCTTGGATGCAGAATGACGACATTTCCCCTTTTCTTTCCTTCTCTGTTCCAGATCCGTACCACCAACCACAAGGAGAACCTTGGAAATCATTGACTTCTCTCATTGTGTGTCTGTAGAGCAGAGGATGGCTAGCCCAGCTTGGATGTCCTTCATACCCTTTGCCCTGCTTTTCCTAGCCCATGAAATCCATGGCTTTTTCTTGCCCAACGCCACCCATTTGGAAAAGATCCTCAGCAAATACCGGGACGATCAACCCCACACGAGGACACGGAGAGCTATATCCCAATCCGACAAAGAAGAGATTCTGATGCTCCATAATAAACTGAGGGGCCAAGTCTACCCTTCAGCCTCCAACATGGAATACATGGTGAGTTTTAGAATACAGAGTGAAGTTGGGTTTGGACTCTGTTCCTCTTGCCTTGTCTGTCAGGTTGTACACTGCAGTGTGCCTCTCTACCTGTATTGTCCATGTTCAACCCCTGCATTTTAAACAAGTGCAGACTGCATGCCCAAGCATTCTAGATCCAGGTATTAACCCATGGCACCTCTCTTAGTTGGATTCGTAGCTCTTCCATATCCAGTGCAGCATTTGCTCCTGTTTGTTAAAGTAAGCAATAACCATGATTTTTGTCTTGGTTGCCAGGTGTCTTAGTGGTTAGGTCTCTGGCTGCAGAGTCAAAGGTTGGGTGTTCAATTCCCCACTGGGTCTCCTTGACAGGAGCTGGACTCTAGGATGTTTAAGGGTCCCTTCCAGTTTGGCAGTTCTAAGACGACCGTGGCGATGATGCTGATGATGATTAAACATGCAACGGTGCAACCAATAACCAGGAAAATTGGTTGACATGGATTCCTCTTTTTAAAACACGAATGGACAACGGGTGACCCTTCCAGAAGACAAGGATGGTGATTGACAAGGTTGTTAGTGTTACCTAGAGCTACATTTTTGGACTTCGGCTCCCATGATTCTTCCCCCGTATTGGCCTTCTGGCTTTTGTTTATCTTATGTAGGAGCTGGAACTTGGATGGTAGATAGTAAACACATCCAGTGCTAATCGTTCATGAGTTTTCCCTTCCCTACTTAAAGGGTATCTGTAGCATTACTGATATGGGGGCTTCACCAAAATTAGATTCTAATCCTTGGAGTGCTGCCCCTTATGTATCTGAAATGATGGCAGTAATGTACCACCACTAGAACTTGGGGAAATTCACTCTTTTGGCCTGCAAATCTCAGATTCTCCTAATCAGGCCTGTCCAAACTTTGGCCCTCCTGATGTTTTGGACCACAACTCCCAGAATTCCAAGCCTGCATTTCTGATGGCAAAGGACTGTGAGAGTTGTGGTCCAAAACATCTGGAGGGCTGAAGTTTGGACATGCCTAGCTGATAACAACTACTGGAGTGGACACACCAACTGAGGTATTCTGGGAATTGGTGACCTTAGTAACTTCTCAGTATCCACCACCAGAACCTGGGAAGCTCACTTTTTTGCACCACAACTCCCAGAATCCCCTAGAATGCCCCCTGAGGCATTCTGGGAATCGGTGACCCCTGAGTGATTTTTCCAAGTTGCAGTTTTACTTAATACAAGAACTGAGGCACCTCCTTGGGACTGCCATTTGGAAGGAGAGTTTCCAGTCATGGAGGTCCTCCTCTTGTCCGTGCCTTCTTAGACGTGTCCCTCACTTTGCTCTCCCTCAAAACCAGATGCTGGCAACAAATTCCCTGACAAGGGCTTGTTCTTTTATATGGATTCCTGGAGTCGCTTCAACAGCGCCCTGAGTCATGTCAGCTGGAAAGGAGCTGTTAGTAGGTCAGGTCAGCCCAGGACTGCCCTTTGCATAGCTGAATTATTTACTCACCATCTCTTCCTGTATGAACCCATTCCTGTCATTCTGCTTCTTCTGTCTCAGAGAGACAAGGCAGAGGAGCTAAGGGCAGAGCTGTGTAGATGATGAGACAGGGTTATGCTTGGTCCTCAATTCCTCTGCATGTTTTAGGCAAGGAGGAGGTAAGCCTAGGTGACCCTTTCTTGAGCTGTGCATAGGATCCCTGAACATTACAAAAGTCAATATAATGTACATGCATGGTCTCCAATATTTGCTCATCCAGATGTTTCGGACTTCAGTTCCCAGAACCTAGATTGCATGGCCAATGGCCAAGGACTCAGAGTAGACCATCTGAAGAACAAAAGGTTGAGAACCACTCGTATTGGTATTTTAGGATGCATTAACAGAAATATAGTCTCCAGATCCTGTGAGGTCTCCTTCTACGCAGCACTGGTTGGATCTCATATAGAACGCCGTGTCTCATTCTGGACCCCATTCTTGGAGAAGAACGCCCACAAACTGGAGCAAGTTCAGAGGAGGGACAAGAAGGACAATCAATGGACTGGAAACCAAGCCCTATGAAGAATAAAATAATGAAAAGATTGGGCATGTTTTAGCCTTGAGAAATGAATACGGGAGAGAAATGTGATTGCACTTTTCAAAAAATTCAATGGTAGTCCTATAGAAGAAGGACAGGATCTGTCCTCAGTCATCCCCGAGTGCAGAACACATAACAATGGACTCGAACTACAGGAAGCCAGATTTCGATGGAGTCCCAGGAAAAAAAAACTTTTTAACTGTTCAAGCAGTACCACAATGGACCCAATCCACTTGGGAGGTGGTGAGCACCCAACATTAGAAGCATTCAAGAGAAAATTGGACAACCGCCTGTCACAGTGGTTCTCAACCTGTGGGTTCCCAGATGTTCCTGGACTGCAACTCCCAGAAATCCTGGCCAGCTCAGCTAGTGAGGAAGACTTCTGGGAGTTTTAGTCCAGGAACATCTTGAGAACAACTGGCCTATCGGATCTTCTTTAATTTGGATTCCTTTCCTGAGCAGGCCACTTCCAGTTCCACTGTTCTAGGACCAACCTCTTACATTTTTAGGAGTCAGAGGCAGCAAAGAGGAAAGGTAAACATATTTACCTCCTCACCGCTTTTGGTGCTTTGCAATCTATTGTTCTGGCGTTGTCTGTGAGAGGAGGGTGCACAAATTCTCTCTGAGTAGTAAGCATTTGGCATCCCTGCTATGTTTTTTTTTAAAAAAGAGAAATATTTATGGGGAGATCTTGAGGCTTCTAGAAGAATGTGCTCCTGACAGGAGGCCAGTTTTCCACAGACCAGAGCATATGATTTAAAGCTGTTCCAATCGGAAGCCAAACTAGAACATGACTGTGCCTAACTTGATGCTAGGTTCATTCTGAGCATGTAGCAGAAAGCAGAAATACACCCCCCCACACACACACAGAAGCAAAGTGTGCTGCTTATATGCTGCCACGTATAAGCACTCTTTGGGCTGTTTACCATTTAATTATGCAAGTTGCACCTTGATCCTCATCTCCCCGCCAAGCTGAGTACTCCATTTACCAACTTTGGATGGATGGAAGGCTGAGTCAACCTCCAGGTAGCGACCTGGGATTGAAGCCCAGGTGGTGAGCAGAGTTCTGGCTACAACACTGCTGTTTAACTACTGTGCCGCAAGGCTCTTGAACCTACGCAGCTGCTATACATAGAAAGACTTGGAAAAGTTACTTTTTTTATTAAAAAGTTGACACCAGGAATCTTCAAACTCAACCATAAGCCCCCAGAATCAGTCAACAAACAGGGATGCCAGCTAAGCTGGCTGTGAAATTCTCTGTCTTGTAGTCCTTAAAAATTATTTTTTTCCTTTCTCTGCCATGCAATTGTCCCATAAGGAGTCGAAGTACTTGATCCTGCGTATTATCTCTCCTCGAACCGTTTCATGGAGGGAGTGTCCTGGCTAGCTGACAGGCCAGAAATTAAAGCTGGAATCTTCTGTATGTAGCATATAAACAATCCCACTCTCCTGTAAAAAGTGTAACTAAGAATAAGTTATACTAATAACTAAGCTAATTTGGCTCAAATGATTCTCCTTTTGCTAACTGTAAAAGAGAGAGGAGGAGGTAGTACTGAAGGCCACATTTACTGTATTTTGGTTGTTTTGGTTGTCCTGTAGCAGTGGTGGCGAACCTTCAGCCCTCCAGATGTTTTGGACCACAACTCCCATCGTCCTTTGTCATTGGCAATACAGGCTCAGAATTCTGGGAGTTGTGGTCCAAAACATCTGGAATGCTGAAGGTTCGCCACCACTGTCGTATAGTATGCAGTCAATACAGCATGAGGTTGCCAGGGTGACTCTGAGTTCCAGAGATGATAAAAAGAAAGAGGGAATCCCGGAGACCAAATCCATCTTGCTGCAATTCTTTAGGTGGAAATTCTTTAAGGCTTGCTTCCCAGAGGTCTCCCAAGGTACCGTTCACAGGAAAGGCAGAAAATTCTGTTGCAACAGCCTTTGGAAAAGAAGTAAACAAAAGACAATGTGTGGCAAACTAAGCTCAACAGTGTAGCACTGCAATATTGAAGTCAACAAAGGTGGTTACCTCACGTCCTTTGGTCCGTGACTAGTTTTTTACCATGACGGCATTGGTTGCAATCACGTGGTTTTGTCCCTGTTTCAATGTTCCCATAGTCGTGATAACTTGTCTTGTGACAAGTGTTACCTCATGATCTTGTACCGTGACAAACACTGAATTTGTCTAGCTTCCTTTTTCCTTTTTTGGAAGGCTTAAAAAAATTCTTTTTCAATATTTTGCTTCCTAAAAAAAATCGTTTTCTGAGAGAAATGAATGTTTAGTTGCGTGACAGTCGTTACTACATGGTGTCTTGTCTTGGAACAGAAAGCGGGAACAAAGAGTGACAAGGGAAAAGCCTACCCCAGCACCAGGTACAGTATTGTTGCACTTAGCACCCATTCCAGGGGTTTGGTCGAGAGAAATTTCAGTAGTTGCGCAACGGACATGAGGTAACATTTTTTGTACCGCTCCTAAGCGCAAGACTAACAGAGAGAAAAACGGACGTGAAGTAACCGCCAAAGTGACAAGCCAGAGAAAAAGATAAATAAAACACAAACAAGACCAAGATTAAAGCAGGAAACGTGTCCTTAGGGCAAGCGTGCAGGGTGCCTGCTGTTAGCAAGGAAAAAGACTATTCAGAGTGAGGGCAAAAAGGAAATACCGGCACTCTGAATGAACTTAAATGGACTACTGTTATTTCCATATCTGATGGGCCGTAGCCATATTATTATGATGGGGAGAGAAGTTTTCTACCTCTGGCTTTTGTTTGGAAATCTATACCAAGGAAGAGCCTTCAGAAAGGAGAAAAGCCTTCTCCAAAACATGACTTCCCATCCCCAAACAATTTTCACGCAAACCTTCACTCAGGGGTGGCACTTCCATTAAGGCGAACTAGGCAGTTGCCTAGGGCGCTGAAATGGAGAGAGGGCGTTGGCCAGCCTGCTGCCCCCCAACGCCCCACTGCCGCCGGCCCCTGCTGTCTGTGCCCCCCCCCGTCCGCCCTCCGCCCATCACTGACCGTCGCCGTCTGCCCCCGCCCCCGCCTCCTGCGCCCATCGCCATTCACCCCCACACCTGTCGCTGTCCGCCCCCCACACCCATTGCCATCCACCGCCCTGCCTGCAGCCCACCCCACCCCCACCCTCACCCCTTGCCTAGGGCACAAAAAATCCTAGCACCGGCCCTGCCTTCACTGCAACCCCTCCAAGCTTTGTAGGCTCTAAATGCCCCACCAGCCCTTGTCAACAGAGATGATGAAGGGTGATGGGAATTGTCGTCCAAGAATGCTTGGAGTGCCCCGGTGCCTCCCCCTCCCCTGTTAAATTCAGGCTCTCAAATTCATCCATCTTAACAATGAATCTCAGCAGCTCCTGCAGCTGGGATGTCACCATGGTTTGTGAGAAGTGCAGTTGGCTTGATCACACTGCAGATGTGTGTGACATGCGTGGCCAATCGTGCCCACAGGGGCCCAGCTGCAAACCTACTAAGCCTCCTCTGTTATGTGCCGGAGCAGAGAGAAGCCGTCCTAAACCATATGCGGGAGGGGATGGGCTTGCTGCTTCTCCAAAAGTAAACACAAAAGCTCAGTAAGGACGCTGAAGATATTTTCCTTGGCGTTCAGGGTCCTTGCAGCTCACGCCTATGGCTTTAAGCTTGTACAGGCCAATGTCTATTGACTTGCTACCTCATGTTTGGCTCTACTTGTTGTGCTTGCCCCCAGTGTGTGCCCCCCCCCTTTTGAGAGAGAGAGAGAGTGAGAGAGAGAGAGAGAGAGAGAGAGAGCCATGGGCAAAGAACCTCACGGATCCCTCTGGAAGGCTGGCCCCAAACGGCTCCCGTGGGGATCTCTCATAATCCATCTTTCATTGGATCATATTTACTTAAAAGGGTTTGGAAATCTCCCTGTACAACTTTGGGATGCAAACAGCACTTTGAAGTCCTTTGTTGTGTGTGTCTTTGTGTGTGTGTTTTGTGTGTGCGTGCACACACACACACACACACACACACACACACACACACACACACACACTGTATTTTAATTTTGCGAACCAGCCCTCTACCCACTTTGGTGGATCTTGGGTGCTTCTAGGACACGGACGCCCCTCTTGGACGAGGGTCAGCAAATGATTTGACAGCTTATGTATATTTCCAACTCCAGTCCGTGCAAATTTGAAGTCAGTTTTGAGAACCTGTCCTCTTGCCTCGGTTTTTCTCTCCCCGCCCCCCCCCCCGGTACCATGCTTTGGCAATGAACAGCCACACCACCCAAGTCAGTGTGGACTTAGATGACCTGGGTGTTGCCGCCACAGCTGCCAGACATGATGCCACCTTGCTCTGGCATGAGCCAGGTTTGGAGTTTGGGAGGAAAAACAACTCATTTGGATGGCTATACAATCCAGAATCCTCCTGTGGCTAATCTGGCTGGGAATGCTGGACATTGTAGTCCAAGAAAGCAAAGTGTCCCATCTGGTGTAGAAACAGAAGTATAAAGCTGTGATTTCTTGTTATTTAAGACTTGCAGGGACCAGAGGCTAAGCTTTTACACACACACACACACACACACACACACACACAGAGAGAGAGAGAGAGAGAGAGAGAGAGAGAGAGAGAGAGAGAGAGACTATTGTAGTATGATTGACTAATGACTATGCTAAACAGGATTTCAGCAATTGGCTGAAGAGCCAAGAGCTAGCAGCACATCACTGTTAGAAGGGTTACATCCACAATCAAAATAGGCATTGTTTCACCCCCACACCATCTAGAAAAGAGGAGCAAGGATGGGTTGTAGACAGGAGAAGAAGAGCAAAACACGGAAATCCACAGACAAGCGAACGGAAGAGGAGGAAGGAACTGAACGAACTAATAACAAATCAAAATCAAAACAGACGAAAACAGAAATGCGGTGAATGAGTGAAGTTGTTTTCAGAAGGAAAAGAATGAAATAACTATACTGTACTCAATAAAGACTGCTTTCTCTTTGTTGTTATTTTTTTTAACTGAAGTGCTGAATTGCAGCTATCATTTGTGTGTGGCTTAAAACAAACTCCACCCAGAACTGGATGCCCTGTTTATCACTTTGGGAGAGATATGATGTTGCCCAAGGGAGCCTTCCACTTGGTCCTCAGCTGGGACCGTGGAGTGTTGCCAGCTTGCCGCAGCCGACAAGATCCGTAGGAAGTGAATGCCATGGCTTGTGTTTTGTTAGGTCCTCTTCCCAGGCCGGAAGTGCCTGGAGCACATTCTTCACAATATAGCTGGCCAACAATTCAAAGAGGCCCAAACCACTTCATAACTCCGAGACTTGGACTTCCAGTGGGCGTTAATGGTTCCATCATGGGATGGTAGTCAGTGCAGTTGGAGGAAGCCAAGACCAAGTGCCTTGGTTCATATAATCCAGTTGTTGGACTTTGGCTGCCTCCTGTTGTGTGTTGACTACTATCCTGGAATGGAACCATTGACACACACTGGCGGTCCCACTCACAGAGTCTGCCTCTGGCTGCCTCCTGCTGTGTTGACAGATTTACATTCTCTCCTATAAGAGGAATCAGTTTAAGAAAAATAGATTTATTAACAGAAGGGGAGCTGGGAATAGACTACTAAAAGCCATATTTTCAACCTGCAATCCATTTGTCAACAAAAACCAAGGATGTAACCCAGTTGGTTCCACTCCTGGATTGTGGCTGAGACCATGCGAGTACTTTTCCCCACTGCAAAGTGGGGAAGGGTTTGTTTGCTTAGGATGGGCAGGTTTTGCAGATTTTTGAGGGTGATTTTTCTGCATTTCGGGAAATGCACAAAACTTAAACGGTGGCCATTGAAGCTTTGTTGGAAATTGCATTCTCAGCATTGCTTGCTTTACCGACATTCTCAGATACTATAGAATAGTGGCCTCCAAATTTGGGGTCCCCAGATGTTCTCAGAGTAAATCTTGTACTGCCCTGGACTTCTGGGAGTTGCAGTCCACAAGCCTTTGGGGAGCCAAGGTTGGGAACCACTGCTATAGAAGATTTGTTCCGTAATGGAAGTTTCGCTTCTGTAGGTCCTGCCTGGAGACGCGTAGCTATGGTGACCCTGCTTCCCACAGTTCACAAATTATGTATTATTTCTTCTTTCTTTCATGCAGAGGTGGGATGATGAGCTGGAGAGATCGGCCGAGTCCTGGGCTCACCAATGCATTTGGGATCACGGACCTGCCACTCTTCTCATGTCCATTGGCCAAAACCTGGGAGTTCACTGGGGCAGGTAAGAGCAATGTGGTGGCCCCCTATCATGTTGTGGAGCAAGCCTTGCTGGGATGAGGTGTTTGTTGCCAAAAGGTTGATGCTGAGAGATCTTGTCTTGGAAAGACTTTAATTTTGCAAAGGGCTTGCAGCTATAAGAAGGGCACCTTGTATTAGACCAGAAATCCACCCAGTCCATCTGCTTGTTCACCAAGTTGGTGAAACAGATATTTCTGGGAACCCCTATGCTGAAGCAGCAACATTCAGAGACTGGCACTATGTGTGTGTGTGTTGTGTTGTTACAGTCGTGACCGATTCTTCGTGACTCCATGTCCATGGAGTTTTCTTGGCAGGAATCCTGGAGTGGTTTGCCAGTTCCTACTCCAGGCGCCTACAGCCCCTGGTGTTCCCTGGTGGTCTCCCATCCAAGTACTAACCAGGGCCGACCATGCTTAGCTTCCGAAATCAGGCGAGATCAGATGTGCTTAGTATAGGAGGCACCAAACAAACGTTCGGAGTTCCATTTTGAAAGTTAATTGGAAAAAGCACTCTCTGGGTGGTTTACAAGTAATTTTTCAGGCTACATGTTCCCCACCCCCACCCCCGCAAGCTGGGAACTCATTTTACTGACCTCGGAAGGATGGAAGGCTGTGCAAACCTTGAGCCGTGTGTGTGTGTTGTGTCGTTACAGTCGTGACCGACTCTTCGTGACTCCATATCCATGGAGTTTTCTTGGCAGGAATACTGGAGTGGTTTGCCAGTTCCTACTCCAGGCGCCTACAGCACCTGGTATTCCCTGGTGGTCTCCCATCCATGTACTAACCAGGGCCGACCCTGCTTAGCTTCCGAAATCAAGCGAGATTGGATGTGCTCAGGGCGTCTAGGCAGTTAAACCTTGAGCCATCTACCTGGAATTGAACCCCTGGTGTTGAGCACAGTTTGGGCTACCACACAGAAATTGAGCCACTGTGCCACAAGCCTCTTATATTTTATATTTTAACTCCCCCCCCCTCTAATTTATCCCTAGAAGTAAAATAACAATTGCAGCAAGTTGTTTTAAGAAGTAACCCAATGTGCTTAAGTGTTACTCATGGCAGTGAATTGCTTTTGGGGAAGCTTTGGGAAAAATAAGTAAAATCAGATGATGAAATGCTTTTCCAAAGTGCTTTCTTAAGCTATAGTTAGTACAGTTACCAGGAAATGATACAAATGTCCCTAAAAGAATGCAAAACCCATTGGAATCTCCGTCGCGAAACAGAAGCCAGGGCAGAGACTTGAGAAACCATATTTGGTGTCTGAATGCTATGTTCAAACTGCTGCTTAATCCTTGACACATATATATGGAGGATTATATATCTTTTGGTCAGTCCTGGTAGAGCTCAACTCTTCCTCTTCGTTAGAACAAACTGTTTTGCATCTGTTCCCCCACTTCTAAGCACATTGCATGGGTTCAGACGGGGAATGCTTTATATAATACGGATTGAACCTCTCTCACTCAGCTTTCAGCCAGAGTAAGAAATGAGGCGTATTTATCTAGCAGTCTGTTTTTGCCAGGGTTTAATGGCCAGCCACACACCTTAATTGGAGTTTGGGCTGGGCTCCAGTACACAATTTTGACCCGGGGCTTCTATTGCCCATGTCACAAATATGCCTAAATGGCAATTTAAAAAGAAAATAAAAACTGCTCTGGGTAGGATGGAAGAGAGAGAAATTCTGGCTTGTGCAGAAGGCTTACTTTTCCCTTCACTTGTGAATAAATGCACCCAGGATTGCAGGTTTCAGAGAACCATCTCAGGCCTCTAGGAATTGTTGTTCCTCTCTGGGGGTCAGGGCAGTGTGCGTAGTCCTGGAAGAAAAACAGTTTATTTTTGCAATGTGAATTTCTTTCTTTCTTTCTTTCTTTCTTTCTTTCTTTCTTTCTTTCTTTCTTTCTTTCTTTCTTTCTTTCTTTCTTTCTTTCTTTCTTCCTTCCTTCCTTCCTTCCTTCCTTCCTTCCTTCCTTCCTTCCTCACTTCTTTTTCTCTTCTTCCTTCCTTCCTTCCTTTGGCATCTTAAATGCTGTGAGTCTATAGAAGTTGGATATCAGGGGCAGTGTGGAAGTAACGAGTCACAAAGGATTAGTTACTTGTTGTGAGTAGCTTGATTTCCCCAACAGTAACAAACATATAAGCATAACTTCCCCAGGTTCTGAGCATTAAGTTACTATTAAGAGGAAGTGTGGTGTGGTGTTGGAACGGGACTCAGGAGACTTAGGGTTCAAATCCTTCTCTCTCCCTTGTTCATATTTCGAAATCAACATGCAAAGCCAACGAATTTCACAACGGTAGTGCAAACCTTCGTGTAGGTATAGCACATATCTGGAGCACAAGCTGATCGCCTGTGGAGTTTAGGAGACTTTTGAATTCATAACTACAGAGGGGCACAAAAAGAACCACAGGCATAACCACCACCACCCCACCCATGAATTGGGCTGTTTTATAGTTCGTTTCAGGGCACTTTGGAGAAATGCTGCTGGCTAGAATGAAATGAAAAGGCAAACTGTTATCGGCACTGGCAATTCGTATGTGAGCTATAGCTTGGACATCTTGTGTCCAATCTTTGTCAAGTTTGGACCAGCTCTTGGGCGGACGCTTCTTCCCACTCCCTCTAAGTTTGGTGAAAATTAGATTTGGAATATCCAAGTTAAACACTTCCAAACAGCCCCCACCCCTGAAAAAAAGTTCTTTTTAGTCAGCTGCTTCCAGTGTGAGGCAGTCATTTCCACCAGTTCCCTGGCTCCAAAAATCACTACCTGTTTCCCTGAAAGTAAGACATCCCTGAAAATAAGACCTACTTACAGTCTTACCTCTCACTGAAATATAAGGCATCCACTGAAAATAAGACCTCCCCAATAATAAGGCCTCCCCCAAACATGTGGCCTCCACGATAATAAGCCCCCCCTGAAGCTCAGTTTTGCCTCTCGCTGAAATATAAGACATCCCCTGAAAATAAGACCTAGCACATCTTTGGGAGCAAAAAATAATATAAGACACTGTCTTACTTTCGGGGAAACAGGTAGTTTGGCATGAAGTTGTCATTTGTGTGTGGCTCCTGATGGCATATCTGTGCCTTAGGGCTTTCGCTTTAAGTCCTCTGTCCTTGATTCTGGCTTTTTGGTATAACAGTGTCTTACCTTCGTGCCGCTGGCATCAAAGCAAGGCACAAAGCGCCAGCAGCTTGATTCAGGCAGCACCTTGTTGTCAAAACTCGGTAGCACCTGCACAAAACTTTGGGAATGGAATCACACACACGCCAACCCTGCCAGTGCTTGCCTACCCTGTCTCTGGAACATCATATGGACTAGCTCCTTGATCTTTTCCTCTGAACTCTCCAGGATTGGGAGCAAAGCACAAATCATCCCCCCCCAAAAAAAAACATCTGGAAGGGTTTCATAAGTCAAGGGGAAAATTGCCTTTGGGAAGGGTAACGCTTGACCTTTTATGACAAACTGACCTTGGATCCCAAAGTGAAACTTAAAAATAAAATTAAAAGTATGTATTTACAGAGTACCCATAAAATGCAGCCTTAATTTTCCATGGGAATACACCAGCGTCTATTCAGCCTGTAATCAAAACATTGAAAGTACAGGCCCCA
Organism: Phrynocephalus versicolor; assembly: GCA_023846285.1. NCBI lineage: Eukaryota > Metazoa > Chordata > Lepidosauria > Squamata > Agamidae > Phrynocephalus > Phrynocephalus versicolor. Next base: position 5,009,847 of record JAHTLZ010000213.1, on the reverse strand, counting down.
AACTCATCAAATTCAGTGTCCTGGATAAATTCTCCATGCTTACATGATTTCCCCCCATCCTTGGGCCATTTTTATTGATTTACATAATTTATTCCAGTTTCAACATTTGCAGAGGGAACAAACAACCACTGTGTTCCCCACTGTATCCCGGCCTTCCAGAACTTAGAATTTTGTTCAGCCACAAACCTCTGGCTTTGGAAATTTAAGCACATTTAAACAGATTTTTCTTTATAGTCATGAGGTCTAGAATCTTGCTTAATCTTTGCCATGGGTGGGATTGGACTTGAACTATAACGAGTCAATTTCTGCAGCTGGGTATGGATTTGAACCCAGGGCTCCAGAATCCTAGCTCATCATTCTATTTACTACATCGGACTGGATATCTACCCAGTTACTCATATTTTTGATCTCATCCCATCTATCAGGCTGTGACAATCTTTATGTTGTCCTTGCTTGGAACCAAGGGAGAGGCACTTGACTAAGAATAGGAGATGTCTTTCTTTTAGTCGGTCACCTTTTCTTTTCAGTATCTAATAACCAACCAGAATATGCTTATGTTTTCCTTAGGTATCGGGCACCAGCTTTCCATGTCCAGTCTTGGTATGATGAAGTGAAAGACTATACGTACCCCTATCCTCATGAATGCAACCCATGGTGTCCAGACAGGTGCTCAGGACCAATGTGTACTCATTACACACAGGTAAGGTCGTACCACCATATTAATGGATGGATGGATGGATGGAAGGATGGATGGAAGGATGGATGGACGGATGGACGGATGGATGGACGTATTTTATTTTATTTTATTTTATTTGTGTAGTGTCCATCTCTAGAAAAAAATGGCATGCTGTTTTGTTGTTTCATACACTTTCGAAACATTACAAAATGAAACAAAATGGGAAACGGTGTTTCATTACAAAATGAAACGAAACACTTCTTTCCCCCTTTGAAAATAAAATGTTTTGTTACTCTGCAAAATGGCTCCCTTGTCAAAAGCTACCCAACAAATTTGGTGCGTCTAGGACCCAGGGGAGTGATTTTATAGAGTAATGAATCATTTTGTTATTGTTTCATATCGTTACAATGATTTGTTTTTACAAAAATTCATTTAAAAATGAAATGAAATGAACTGTTAGTAGAAACGAAATAAAACTCTAGTATTCTGTTTCATGCCCATCTAGCCCGAGGCTATTCTGGTCAGTTCACAACATCAACCACAATAAAAGAATGCTTCAAAAATAAAATAAAACCATTAAATAAATAAAAAATCTTATGAGCCTTGTGATGCAGTGGTTAAAATGCTGTACTGCAGCTCTAACTGTGCTCACGATCTGCGGTTCAATCCAAAGTAGATGGCTCAAGGTTCACTCAGCTTTCCATCCTATACTAATACCCAGCTTTTTTTTTTCCAAAAAAGACCCAAGGTGGCTTATGATGTTAAATATAAACAATATTATAAGTTAACAACAATGTAGTATCATACAATTAAAGAGGTAAAGGCAAAATATTAAATCTAGTTGGTAAAACAGTTTGAAAAACACAGAAAACAACACAAGTCCAACAGACCCATTAAAGGAAACCTGTCTTAGGCAGCCAGCCACTAAGAAAAAACCTGCCTGAAAAGGGTAAGGGTATTTGCCTGCTTGCCGAAGGACAGCAAAGATGGGGCCAGGCGGGCCTCTGGTGGGAGGGAGTTCTAGATTCTGGGAGCAGTGCTAGAGAAGGTGCTACAAATCCTTGGGAAGCTGCTGCAGGTCAGAGTTGGCAACACCAGTCCAGATGACCCAAGGGCCCACTTCAGTGTGGAGCCGCTTCTTAAATTCTTAATGAAAAACAGAAAGGAACGCCAAGGCACGGGCTGGTACTTGTTCCATCTTCCTAGAAGTCTACTAGATTCAGGGCAGCTGTGCGAAGAAGGGGACTTCTCCAGGATGGAAACCTTGAACTAACGCGTCCTTATACCTTTTTCCAGATTGTTTGGGCCACAACCAATAAGGTGGGTTGTGCAGTGAACGTCTGCTCAAGGATGGACGTGTGGGGCGAAGTCTGGGAGAACGCCGTCTACCTGGTCTGCAATTATTCTCCTAAGTAAGGAAGCAAGATGAAGATTCTTTCTTTCTCTTTTGGTGGTTTCCTTTGGAGAAGGGAACTGCTGGCTTAGGTCTCTGGGTTGAGAGTTCAATTCCCCACAGGGATTGTTCTTGGTAGGAACCAAGAACAAGGTTTCCAATCTGGTAGTAAAGAGAGCTTGAAAAATTACCTTTTCAAGCACCAGTTGGAAAAGTATCTTTGTTGAACTACCTGAGTTCTCAAAAGGTAATATTGGCTGAAAGGTTGTAGGAGCTGCATGTCAAAAAAAGTATTTTTTTAAAAATCATCAGCTTACAACTGCAGAGTTGGAAGGGACTCAATAGATCAGCGGTGGTGAACCTTGGCACTCCAGATGTTTTGGACCACAACTCCCACATTCCTTTGCCATTGGCAATCTAGGCTTGGAATTCTGGGAGTTGTGGTCCAAAACATCTGGAGTGCCGAAGGTTCGCCACCATTGCAATAGATCATCATACTCCAAACTTGCCCAGGATGCACAGTGGGGCCTTGAACTCCTGACCTACACCACTGACCTATCCATTGGTGTTCATCACGGTGGCATAGTGAGCTGGGCCTAGGTGGTCCATACCTCTAGTAGCCACAGCAGGGAGCATGAAGGGCAATAACAGAGTCTATAAAATTACTATTTTTAGACTGTATTACCCAGCATCCCTCAGCCAACATGGCGGCTGCTACTAGCAGACAGAAAAACAAACAAACTGTGGGATGCTACCAGGCATGCAATGCAAGGATTCTGGGAGTCCAGAAAGGACAGAGAGAGAGAGAGAGAGAGAGAGAGAGAGAGAGAGAGAGAGAGAGAGAGAGAGTTTCCAAGTGCAGATTAAAAGAACGAAGACAGGGCAATCCACACCGTCCCTTCATCAAGTGCTAGATAGAAGACCAAGAGGTCCCTTATCGTTCCAACATGAGTCATCTTTTCTCATATTTATAACCCTCGATCTAAGCGTAACTACACTGAGAACATTCAGTTTTCGTTCCTTACTCAGGGGCCTCCAGAAGGTAAGATTTAAGGCACAGAGCCAAGAACAGTTCTCTCTGTGTCGAGCAGACCATGCCATGCCTCCCAGAAGATGCTTGAAAGACAGAAAATAAAGAACATGTTTTTCTGCACACTTTTCCCTTTCAGAGGCAACTGGATCGGGGAGGCTCCGTACAAGAACGGCCGACCTTGTTCCGAATGCCCGCCCAGCTACGGCGGAGGCTGCCAGAACAACCTCTGTTACAAAGGTACGTAATCACACTTTCGATACACTTTGATTTGGACTTGTGTGTTTGACCAGGGATGACCCCTTATTCCAAGCTGTCAATACTGACCACCCGTCACAGACTGAAGGTGGCAAAATTTGCCCCCCCCCATTTGCCTGAAAAACGTGCAATAGGAATTTCCAAAGCATTTTTTTTCAAACTAAGTTTTTAAAAGGGGGGTATGGGTGAGGTTTTGGGCTCCCAAGAGTACTTAGTTAACTGTATTTAATTCACTGACCTCACTCTGCCCATACTCATTTTAGTACAGAAGAGTTAGACTGATTCACAGGTAACAGCTATGGCAGCTAAACGAAGCCCAGAACTTGGCAATATTCACTTTTTTGAATAATATCTCTCGGAATTCCTCAAGTAGCATGGCCAATAGCCCAGTGGGCTTGTTGGTTTGGAGAACTGTAGCCTGGAGAACTCATTTTTTCCTCCTAATTTCTGAAACTCCATGTACAGGGGCAATCAATCCATGAATGTGTTTTACTAGGGACAGTGAAGACTGTTGTAAGCTTCTAGAAGCCCTTCCTGGCTGCTTTCACTATCCAAACAGTAGACTAGAGAGTCCTCACATGAATTTGTGATGGCAGTTCTTAGATTTTTTAACACGTAGGTGTTGTTTGCTTTTACCAGTCTGAGCTAAGAACGACCCACCTTCCCACTGTTTACTTTTGTATTTTAAGCTTTCAAGCAGAAGCGAACTTTTGTACGACACGGCCGAGTCTCCCCAGGGCAAATCACAGAGTGCTGTGTCCCTTCACCGCTTGCCCTCTGCACCACTGACCTTAAATATGAACACATTTCTCTTTTATAACTCTGTTTTTTTATTTTTTTATTTTTGTGGAAAAAGATGACCGTTATGTTGCAAAACCCGAGACAGAGGAGACAAACGAAGTGGAGGTGCCGCAGGTGACAGAAGACAAACACGTGTGGGTGCAAGAGAGGGCGAAACCTCGCACCACAAAACCCGTGAAGGACAAGAAAGCAAATTCCGTGGCCTACATGAGTAAGAAGCCATATTTGTATCTTTAAATTCAGGATTGTTTTGAATTTTTCCCTCCAGTGCGCAAGGGGATTCTTTAGGTGTAATTGTTGTCTACGTCCGTTGTAGCAAATGTCACAGAAAGCGAGTCAGGGATCCAGTGTGATGTAGAGGACAGAGTGATGGAGTAAGACTCAAAGGATCTGGGTTCGAATCCTGGTGGAGCCATGAATACCTACTGGCGCCAGTAATGGCAAAGTACTCCTTGAATACCTCATGTACCTCAAAAAACCTTATTGGTTTCGCCCTGTGCTTAAAACAACATGGCGGCAGATAGCAAATGATAGGGGAAGTAACTTTCATAGAAGATGCTGGGTCTCTCACTTCTGGCACTTCATTGAAGCACAAAGCTATGTTCGCCCCATGGTGCCCTGAGTGTCTTCCATCACACACAGTGGTAGAAGAGGCTGTTCTCTCCCCAAGATTAAAGCCCATGTGTGAAATGGAAAGGGGGCATCTCTACAACAACCAGTGCAATGCATTCAGTGTGACGGTTACTTCACGTCCATTTTGTCTTTGTTAGTGTTGCACTTAGGAGTGGTACAAAGAAAGTTACTTCACGTCCATCGCACAACCACTGAAATTTGTCTCGACCACACCCCCAGAATGGGTGCTAAGCGTGACAATCCTGTACCTGGTGCTGGGCTAGGGTTTTCCCTTGTCACTCTTTGTTCCCGCTTTCTGTTCCGAGACAAGGCACCGTATAGTAACGACGGTCACACATCCAAACATTCGTTTCTCTCAGAAAACTGTGTCCGTTTTTTTATTTTGACTTTTCAGAAGCGAAATATCATAAAAGAATTTTTTAACCCCCACCCCCACCCCAACAAGGAAAAAGGAAGCTAGACAAATTCTGTGTTTGTCACGGTACAAGACCATGAGGTAACACTTGTCACGAGATGAGTTATCATGACCATGGGAACACTGAAACAGGGACAAAACCACGTGATCATGACCAACGCTGTCACGGTACAAAACTAGTCGTGGAACAAAGAAGAACGTGGAGTAACCGCCTATCTGTGGTAGTTGTGCCTCACTTTGCCTAAAACTGACAGAGCTGGCCTTACTTCTGCTCAAAAGGACTGGGTAAAGGTGACTCTGCCTGAAACCTTGAAGTAGAGATGGGCACAAAATGAACCATTTTTCGTTTCCGTTTCCGTTTCCGTTTTTTCATTTCGTTATGCAACAGAATGACAAACAAATTTTGTCTCCAAAATGAAACAAAACGAACAGAAACACCGGAAATTTTGTCGTGCATTTTGTTTTTGTTACTGCAATACAGTGAACTGCTTTAAATGCTAAAAAAAAACACAAAAATTGAAATAAATGGTAACAAAACGGTAACGAAACGAATGAAAACAAAAACGATTTTTTTGCAAAAATTCACAAAAAACGGAAACGAACCAAAACGGACCCTCCAAACGACAAACGAAACGTCATTTTTATTTGTGCCCATCTCTACCTTGAAGAGTTTCCCACTATATAATATCAGGCTACAGTAAGTAGTAGACTGTTTTGTTTTAAACCAGCAGTTCTCAACCTGTGGGTCCCTAGATATTCCTAGACTGCAACTCCCAGAATTCCTGGCCAGCTCAGCTAGTGATGAAGACTTCTGGGAGTTGCAGTCCAGGAACATCTGGGGACCCACAGCTTGAGAACCACTGTCTTTAAACCAACTCCCTATTCATGGAGCTGGGGTGGGGAGGGAATTGTTTTTGGACTATAGTTCTGGCAGCCATGCTGTTTGAAGAATTCTGGGAATTGGAGTCCAAAAAAAGGGAACTTTTCTGATCTTGGCCGACTCATGCATTGCATTGCATGGTCTTGATGACTGCAGAATGAATTGGGTATTTGGCAGTGATTCTGGAAACTAAAATATCTATTTAAAGCCTTATGTGCATTCTATAACACTTTAGGTCACTCCTTGTCTTCTGAGGCATGTCGTTCTGTATTTTGTTATTTTTTTAGCCCAAGTCGTTAGGTGCGACACCAAAATGAGGGATAAATGCAAAGGATCGACCTGCAACAGGTACCCATTTCCCCCCTCTGTTCTCCTTCTCTTTCTTTCTTTGCCCTCTTCTGGCAACTTCTGTGTGGGGTGTGCATGTGGGAGGGGGACACTGAGTTTTCTCAGTCTTGGCCAAGTTGCACCACCTTTCAAAGGCAAGGTGGGCTGGGCTCTCTTTGTGGTGACTTGAATCTCAGGCTGGATATCTTTTTCGCCACAAAGCCAGCCTCTTGGGGTGGGGGGTGGGCTTCGCCTAAGAGACGTGGCCGAGAGGAGGGTCTAGAATTTTCTAGATGCCCCCTCATTTCATGTTGGCACCTCTCAGCTTCCCACTCTGCAGATGTTTACTTATCTCTGCTGGACCATTGCCTGCCTCCACCATGGAGACATCTGAGGGTTTTAGTCAAAGTTACAGTACAGTTTATCACTTTTGGAGGACAGGAGAGGAGCCAAAACCCAAGCAAACATTGGCAACGTTCTTAAAGAGAGGGCTGTTCTAAAACCTAGAGCAGAGCTGGGTTATTTCCCTCCCGCCCTTGTGCACCACTTTTTCCCAACCCACGTTTTATTATGTGGGCAGTTTAAATGAAGTTACTATAAACTTCATTTATAGTAACTCACCCCACTCCTTGCTTCGACTGATGACGTAACGTGGTGATTTTCCGCTGTTTTCATCTGTATGGAACATCTCCGCATCCGTCAGCTTGCTGAAGGCTTGGGTATCCACGTTCTAAAATGAGGACTGAGGGGCCTCTGCACCCTTGCAATGTTGGTGTCAAAAGCCGGTCAGCCACAGAAAGCATTGAATTCCCAACCTATCAGTGATGAGCAGAGTTGTAGTCCACGTGGTCCAAGATGGTTCCCCTCCGTTGGTGTTGGATGACAGCTCTTCCCAGCTGCTGGCTGATGGCCTTTGTAGCTCAACACAAAGGGAGAGCGCTGGGTTTTGTAAGCCCCCTGCTCTACGCAATCCATATCCATTCCAGTATACAAGGAACACTGGCTCATCCATAACAACAAATGTGGTGTCTGTCAATCTTGCTTCAACAAGATTGATAGGTCTATGGTAGGTAGGGAATTATTCCCCACTGGGTGTCCAAGGAGAAGAGTCAGTCTATGGGGCCTTGGGAAGGACTGCACAGTCCCAGGGCAGCCCCAGAAGAAGAGAAGGGTGAACCATTTCTGTGTACTCTCTAACCAGAATGATTATGTGACTGGAACACCTTCCTTACCATCTGAGGCTGCAACGGCTTGGCTTCTTCACTCTTAAATGACGGCGCCTAAGAGGCGACCTAATTGAAGTTTATAAAAATCATACATGGCGTGGACAAAGTAGATAAGGAAAAGCTGTTTTCCCTATCACACAACACTAGAACTAGGGGGCACTCCATGAAACTTTTGGGTGCTAGATCAAAACCAAATAAGAGAAAGTACTTTTTCACCCAGAGGATCACTGATCTGTGGAACTCCCCGCCAGAAGAAGTGGTGACCGCTGTCAGCCTTGACAGCTTTAAGAAAGGACTGGACAAGTTCATGGAGAACAAGGGCATCCATGGCTATCCTGATGGATGCCTAAGGACAACCTCCAGGTTGGAGAGATAGGCAGGATATCTCTCAATGCCATTTGCAGGGAATCGTAAGCAGGGGAAGACATCTGCTTGGGAATACCCTGAAGCAAATGGTGAGCCGCTGTGTGAGACAGAATGCTGGACTGCATGGGCTGTGGCCTGTCCCAGCAAGGCTGTTCTTATGTTATTATGTTCTTACCTAGAAAAATCTGGCAAGGGTGGCCATAGGCAACGGCATACAATTTGTTATTCTGTGTGGTTCCCTGAGAGCCTCTTTCACATACACTTTGGCAGTCATGGAAACAATTTCTCAGCTCATTGCACTCTTCAAGCTGCTGATTGAAAGGGAGCCCCAGCGTCATGTACAATAAACTTTTGGGGTACAGTGGTTTATTCTGGGAGAGAGCCGGGGGGGGGGGGCATTGCTTAGTGGCAGAAACAGGAATGGCGGAATCAGGCTATTCTTGGTTCATGCCCGTTCTGCAGATATTAAGCCATAACTCTGTTCCACCCGAACTCTGCATTAATCTTCAAAAACTGTTTCTTTTGCCAGATACCTCTGTCCTGCTGGCTGCATGAACAGCAAAGCAAAAGTGTTTGGCAGCTTTAACTATGAAAGCGTAAGTAAAAACTGCTGCTTCACAACAGCAATGTGGAAAACTTTATTTTGGAGATCAGAACTCCCAAAATTCCCACCGCACAAGGCAGCTAGAATCCACATGTCAACTAGAATTCTGGTTTTTCTTTTTTAATGTTTCTCTTCAAATGTCTTGTGGAGTTTGGAATGTTGGTTAAAAACTTCTAGTTGTGCAGCAAAAGTGCAGGGATTCCCAAAGAACAGTTTGCTTCAAGTTCCCCAGAGTACTTCACCTCTTTCTCTCATTATCTGACACTTACAGTCTCAATAACTCACTCTGAGACATTGGTAAGAGAAAGAATAAAATGGTTTCATTTACTCACAATTGAACAGATTTAAAAAAAACAGCATACTGTACTAACATTGCACCTTGCAATAGCAGGCCACAACAGCTTCACAGTCTGCTTCCACTAGACTCCTGCAGACCACACACTAATTGCACTAACAAAAAAAGAGGAGAAAACAGGAGGCAAGAGCTTTCTCTGGGTTCACTCCCAGATGGTGGCTCGGGGTGACTCACATCACCCAGCTGTGAACAGTTTCCCCTTTCTCTGATTTCAGAAAAGGTGTGGAAATGTATCTTGTACAATTAGCTTGTTTAATTTATTGACACCCTTTTAACTGTTTTTATATTACAGCGATTTTAACAGTTTTATAACAGCCATGTTTCATTTGCTGTGATTTTAATGGTCTGTCGTAAAAATATTTGCTTACTTGTTTTTTTTTTAAATGATGATTGTAAACCCCTTGGAGTGCTACCTAGTCATGGAAAAGCAGGCTATAAAAGTATGTAGTGCTCCGACCAATATTAATAATGTTGTCAATTTAAGATGAACAAGTAATGAAGGATCCTTTTATTTTCCCCATCCCCTTCCAGTCCTCCAGTATATGTCGAGCTGCCATTCATTCCGGAGTGCTGGATAACCGAGGAGGCCTCATAGATATTACCAGGAAGGGCAGAACAGATTTCTTTGTGAAGTCAACGCGAAATGGTGTGGAATCATTAAGGTATTTTTTCCACAGGGGAAAGAATTCTATCAATGGAGAGGAGAATGGGCTTCCATTTTGACACCAAGAACCCTACCACTATTTGCCTAAAGTTTGTATAACTTGCTGCGGCTAATTGATGGTGGTTCAGCCAAAGTGTGCCCCAGCACCCCAGCAATTAGCTGCAGCCAGTTACCATATATACTCAAGTATAAGTCGACCCGAGTATAAGTTGAGGCCCCTAATTTAACCCACAAAAAACTGGGGAAACATATTGACTTGCGTATAAGTCTCGGGTGGGAAATGCAGCAGGGCCTGGCAGCTCCTCCTCTGTGAGTTGGGGGAGTGGTGTGTGATGTTTAAAATGACTTTTAGCCACTGATGCAAGTGCTTGGGTCAGTGGCTAAAAGTCATTTCAAACATTGTGCACTGCTCCCCTGTGATGCAGGGGGGGGGTCATGAGAAGCGGCACACACTGTTTAAAATGACTTTTAGCCACCGACCCAAGTGCTTGCCTCAGTGGCTAAAAGTACTGACCCACATATAAGTTGAGGGCCCCCTTTTTCAGCCCAAAATTAGGGCTGAAAAACTAGGCTTATATTCGAGTATGTACAGTATGTCAATCTCACACAAATGGGATTTCAGTCCAACTGTTTTTTTCTCCATCTACTCCTCTTTTTCTTGAACTGTCCAGAAGATTTTCCAACAAAAGACAGAAGCAGATGTTGGGGGGAAAATAACTTTCTGGGCTGCTATGTCTATGATCACACAGCCAGTGTGGTTACTGGGAACTGTAGTCCAGAAAAATAGCATCAAACTCCAGGAATAAGAACTTAAGAAGAGCCCAGTGGCAGAATAAGAGTCATGTTTCTTTCCAGTGTCATGTTTGCAAATATGATCCAGATGGAGAGGATCCCAAGAAATCCACCCACAGGGCTCGTGTTTATTTATTTTAACAGCTGTCTTACCACTTTGAAACAGACAATGCAAATTTGCAAACATTCACAAAACAATTAGAATGTGTGTGTGGGGGAGTTAAACCAAAACAGGACTAGATAAAAAAATCAGCCCTAGAAAATGTATTTTCTTGCCTGGGGAATTATTAGTCCTTCATCCTATCTACTGGTTTGACAGTTCGTATCAATTCGTTTGTCAGCCAAACGTGTGTTCGGTGCTACCAGATCCCGCCTCAGTCAGTAAGTGCCCACTCAGAGGCCATGCCCCAGCTTCCCTGGCCTGCCTCTTCAAAGGGCTGTCCCTGAGTGGGTGCCCGTTGGAGGAGGCGGGGCATGGAAGCACATGGCTAACAAATTGGCACGAACCATTGGTTTGGTGGCTTGCACCCATCTCTACCATCTACAAATCCCAAGGTCAAAACTGTGGCACCTAAACTCTGACCTTAACAGACCATAAATGTTAATCATATCCCTTGGAATTTTGAGTTTGTGGTGGTCCACCACAACTTAGACCTGAAATTAAAAAAAAAACACCCATGTCTTCTATGTTTAAACCAAGTGTTAATGCTTTTTGTTTTCATTCCACAGCAAATTCAAACCTTCTAATGCCTTTGCTGTTTCAAAAGTCACAGGTAAGTTTCAATAAAACATTATAGGGAACTTGTAAGAGAGAGAGAGAGAGAGAGAGAGAGAGAGAGGTTTGGCCATCTTACCAGCGTTTTCTGTGCATTTTTGCTGCGGCAAACTGCACAGTAAAAGATCGCGTCCTAACCGCGAAAGGAAGTAATTTGGTGCCCCGACCGACCACGCCCTCAGAAGCGCACTTTCACTGAAGATTTTTAAACCACTGCTAGGGGTTGGTTTAAAAACTTTCCTTAAAGATATGCAGTTCTTTGCTACTCTAACGATGTGCGACCCTAGAAAATACGCAGTAATTAGCTTTGTACCCCCTTTTCTACCACTTCCTGTGGGTCCAGCTTAGAAAATCGAACCAAGAAAAAGGGAAAAGATGCGCAGTAAGCAAGTAGAGATGGGCACAGAGCCGTAAAATACTACCCTGTCGACAAGACACTAACTACGCATCAAACACCGCCCGAAAAAAAAACTACACACCCAATTAAGTTGTGCAGAAAACTTTAGTGAGACCGCAGTCAGAGAGAGAGAGAGAGAGAGAGAGAGAGAGAGAGAGAGAGAGAGAGAATGGAGGCAGAGGGCAAGTAAAGGAGGAAAATGAAAAGAGGAATCAGAAAATGCTGTTTTGGACGGACCTGCATTTGGCTTTCACTCCTTTACTACCCATGGCACTCACTGTCTGGAGAGTTCAGCATGAGAACATAAGATCGTAATGTGGCCTCCAGGCTAGGGAAAAAAAAAGATTCCTTGTTTTGATCCTAGAGGAAGGAAAGGAGTAATCTCCTCCACCCTTGCTTTCTTCTAATATGTTTTCTTCCGTTTTCAAGAGCTTGATATGAAGCCACCTCCAGGTTAATGGTTTCTTGGCTTATCTAGCTCACTTCCTCCTTGGCCAAACTGGATTAGGAAGGGACCTTCCCTGTAATGGGAATTGCATAGGCATACAATAAGTCTCCTCTCGAATGCTGGGTGATGAAATTCTCACCTCACGTCACAGCAGCAACACCAGGAAAGGCAACGGGAGATATTTCTGATTCCTTATTCCTACTGTGCTCCCCTTTTCTACAGCCCCACCCAAAAACCGCAACAAACACAGGCAAAATGTTTAAAAGAAATTTAATTCCCTAAAAATGGTCCAGGCTTTTAAAAATCCATCCAAAATGTGCCTTGCCTATTTAGCACATTTTGGATGGATTTCTTCCTGTTGTTTTTCCTTCAAAACAATGTCTTCCTGTTGTCTCCCCCCCCCTCCACAAACATTAACCTTGGCCATGCTTGCTTTGTTTATAGTCTTGCAAAAGAAAGGCAGTGTTTACAGTCGGAAGAAAAGCCAATCAGGATGTCTCTAAGAATAAAACAGGCCTGACATTGTCCCCCGTTTCAGTTGCGATTCAGGCAAAACACAGGGTTGTGTGTGTATGTGTGTGTGGTTTTTTGCCAGAACTTCTCTTTGCTTGAACAAAGGCACAGTGTCTCAGAAGTGATGCCATCAAGAGTCCTTTGAAAATTGGGATTTGATTTAAAATCTGCCAAGAAAAGCTATGCACAGGTTGCTTGCAGATAAAAATGGGGGGGGGACTCAAAAGGCTCCAGTTTTTCTCTCCCTCGGCCCCTCCCTTTAAACAAAAGGAACTTTTACTTTTTTTGAAGATCTCTGGGATTTTTTTTTTAAGAGAAGAGAGACAGAGAGTTGAAATGCCTTGCCCAAAATTCTTGGAAGAGAATCACTGCTCCCTTTTTTGGAACGAACCTGCAAGACTAGTTGTCCATCTTCAACTGTAGATTCAGAAGATAATTTTTGGAGTCTGAAAGTTGTATTTCAAAAAGGAAACTTTCTGAAGCTCTGCATTTGGGAGCTTTGGGCAAAAACTAAAGTAACCTTAGAATGGATCTTGATGTGCCCTAATTTTCAATCCTGACCTCCCACCTACACCATCAAGCCTCTTTTTAAAATGTCCTGATCTAGTGCTTAAACCAGGCATGTCCAAACTTTGGCCCTCCTGATGTTTTGGACCACAACTCCCAGAATTCTAAGCCTGTATTCCCAATGGCAAAGGACTGTGGGAGTTGTGACCCAAAACATCTGGAGGGCCGAAGTTTGGGCATGCTTGGCTTAAACGCTTCTGATCTAACCCTCAGTTTGGGACATAGCAAGACGATGAAAGAATGGCTGTAGGTGTTTAGTGCATGGATCATCATCATCATCATCATCATAATCATCATCATCATCATCATCATCATCATCATCATCATCATCATCATCACCACCACCACCACCACCACCACCATCATCATAGAACTGCAGAGATGGAAGGAATCCTTTGGATCATTGAACCCTATGGATCCCTTGTGAAGGAGGCACAGTGGGGAATCGAACCCCCAAACTTCTGAGCTATCGAGATCAATAATAATGGGCTGCAGTACAGCTGGGGGACATGGAAGGAGCCTTGCTGATGAATATGAGGACTCTAAACATTCTTTATCCATCCTGGGCAAAGAGGGGGCCCTGTCGTCTGTTTCTTCCACTTGATAAACAACACAGGATAGTTTCTGATCTGAACAATATTCCAGAGTTTTGAATTTCTTCTTAAATTCTTTTCAGCTAGGCAGCCCAAGCACAGAGACTCAAACAGAATTGATGCGAGTCCCTCAGAGTGTATCCATTTCTCATTAACTGGCACTTAAGGTCTCAGTAGTCCACCCTGAGATATTTGTAAGAGCGAAGATAAAATATTTCATTACTTACAGTAGTTAACAGATCAACAGCTAGTTTTTTTTTAAATGCTGACTGTCAGAGATTGAAGAGGGGTGAGGGTCTTTCTGAATTCAGAGGCAGGCAAAAACAACTGGTTAGTGTTGGAGAGACTGATGGTCTCCCATGCCCAGAAAGCTCCCTCCTGATCACACCTACAGCATGCGAGGTTGTAAAAGCTCCCACAGAAAGCACGGTGTCTAGCCGAGAGATAGACCCAGCATCATCCCTGTTAAGTGTGCGTCCATTTCTTTTGAAAAGAAAAGATGCCATTTTCTAGCAAATAATGCAGTGTTGTTTTATATGAAAAAGCATGTTGCTTTATCTCGTCAAGGCATCTAGGAAATAAAGCTGTCCCCCCCCCCCCAAAGTGTGCATATGCCTTGAAGCAATCGCTTTGCAGCTCACTCTTCTGTGTTTCTCCCTACAGTGCAGACTCTGGACTGTTATGCCACAGTTGAAGAGCTGTGCCAGTTCAGGAAGCCAGCCACTCATTGCCCAAGGTAAGCGGTGGGTTTGTATTCTGTAAGAGTTGCCTTGTGAACAGCCACTGCCCTTAGGTGGTAGGCTGGTTGTTGGGGTGGAGATGAGAATGATCACGCACCACTGCTGTGCAACAGTTCCTTTCCTTATAGCCCTTGGGAATGAACAGCAGGGACGGGAGGTATTTCCATCCTCATTAGGCAGGTCCACCGTTGCGAATTGGCTCGTAATGGCTTGGTTATCCCTGTTGGCACGTTCAGACATGACAAGTGAGCCATAGTTGCTGCTTGGCTAGTATTGTTCACATCAACGGAGAATCCTGGTGAGCCAACAGCTATTCAGCTTGCACAAGGCCGGCTGAGTCACTTCCTGGCTCTTATTGGCTAACGGTAGTAGATGCTTTTTCTCCTCCTAGTTTGATCATTCTGTGGCTGTGCAGAGCTAAGCCGCTTTCTGAGTGGCTGCTGACTCTTGATGTGATTCAGGAAGGATGCCTTCCTAACTATGGACTACTCACCCACAGGGAGGGGCTGCAAAGACCCCTTTAGATCCATCACCAACTATTCTTTTGCTTTCTAGGTCTTACTGTCCAGCATATTGCAAGGATGAGCCATCCTACTGGGCACCAGTCTATGGCACTAATGTTTACGCAGATGTGAGTAATCCTCTTTCCTTCCTACATGGCAAAATGAGCTGCACAGTAAAATCAGAGTTGATACAGTAACCCCCCGCCTATCGCGGGGGTTAGGGACCCACCCCACTTGCGATGCCTGAAAATCTGTGATATGTGGGGCCTGGGGGGCGGGGGGGATCACATCCCCCTGCCGCTGCTGGCATGCGCCGGCGGCAGCAAGGCAATCTGACTTCCCACCATCCGAAGCGTCTCCATTGAAATGCATTGGCTCAATGCATTTCAATGGAGATAATTTTCCCCATTGGAATACATTGGCTCAAGGCATTCCAATGGGGAAAATTTCTCCATTGAAATTCATTGGCTCAATGCATTTCAATGGAGATTGTGGGGCGGCACCCAACACCGCCCCCCGTCGCTTCTTGGAGAAGCCTCGGGGCCGGGGGAGTGGGGCGATTGCATCACCGCCGCCACCCCCCGCCCCCGTGCGGCCCCGAAGCACAGGTACTACGATCCCAGGATATAGTGGGTCCGCAGTACCTGAACCATGAAATGGCGGGGGTGGTGGTGACTGTATTACTTTTGAGATCTCTGCTTTCCTTTTCTTTCTTTCTTTCTTTCTTTCTTTCTTTCTTTCTTTCTTTCTTTCTTTCTTTCTTCCTTCCTTCCTTCCTTCCTTCCTTCCTTCCTTCCTTCCTTCCTCTTCCCTTCCTTCTTTCCCTCCTTCCTTCCTTCCATTTGTATTAGCTTTTTATTTTTAATGCAGAAAATAGAAAAAAGTCCAGAAAAGAAAACATAAACAATGCAATAATATTTATTTAATTAACGAATATTGTTATTGTAGAAATAACAATAGAATTGACTTGGTGGCACATGGTTATTACAATTTACAGAGAATGCTTTTTTGGGGGGGGGTTGGTTTTGCCAGCAATAGGGGCAAAATAGAGGCAATAGGTACCGAATTTTCTGTCCTTGTGCCCGTGACTTGGAGGACTTTTTTTTTGGGGGGGGGATAGCCTGTCCCCCTCTCCTCGCTAGAAATCAGCAATGCTTTTTTAGCTCCCTCCACGTGGAAGCCTTGTGGAACGTTTGTTTGCAAGCAAAAGCAGCCCACGGTAGTTTGGGAAGTGCTTTCAAGAGCCCAATGGGAACATCATGAGACCGCAAACATGCCGAGCTGTGCTCCAAGAGACTGGGAAGGCTTGAGAGACCCAAGAAAGAAAACAGTCCAAGGCAGCGAAACCTTGTCATCAAAGCCAGATGGCCAAAAGACAATATAATAGCGGTTTGCAGGGGAGGCGTTTTGGTCTACATCCCCAGAGGGAGTAAGGCATGGTGGTCGGATGTTCCCACAATAAAGCAAGGTGCGGAGAAGGGAAACGAAGCCCTGTTGAAATTTAGCACAAGCGGCTCGAGATCTTCTCTGGCTGGGATTTCCATTTGATAAGGAATTTTTAAAACCTGTTAGAAGACTAAGCAAAGTTTAACATTCTGTGCATGCTTCCCCCCTCCTCTTTCTATGCTTTCCTCTTTTTTTTTCCAGAATTCGAGTATCTGCAAAGCTGCAGTGCATGCCGGGGCCATTGGCAACCAGGAGGGTGGCTACATAGATGTGATGCCTGTTGACAAGAAGAAATACTACAGTGGCTCCCTGAAGAATGGGATCCGATCTGAAAGGTAGGAGGGCTGCTTCTGTTTCCATGTATCTGGACGTTGAGCCATGGCAACTGGGCTTCTTTTTCTTGAGAGATAGAAACGTTTCGCTGCTCATCCAAACAGCTTCATCAGTCTGAATACAGCTAGTGCGAGTCCTCCATCTTATAGTCATCTTTGACCTCTTGTCACTCTGGTCTGAAATAGGCTCAGAAAGCAAAGTGTTCTGCTTATATACCGCCCCATACCACTTCAAGTAGTCTCTGGGCAGTCTACAGTTTTAATTACAGTAATGCAGGCTACACATTGCCCTCCTCCCCAGCAAGCTGGGTGCTCATTTTACTAACCTTGGAAGGATGGAAGGCTCAGTCAACCATGAGCCTGCTACCTGGGATTGAGCCCCAGGTTGTGAGCACAGTTTTACCTGCAGTAAAGCATTTAACCACTGCGCCACGGGGCAATGGCCTGAATAGGCTCGTTAGGTAGACAATAGTATCCATAGCCTTAAGGTGAACAATGGCCTAAGGTGCTGAAACCCATAAAGTATGGGTCATTAGCTATGGCCTTGGTGGTGAAGGCTTTTTGATTTGTCTGGGTATTGTTGAAAGCACACGTGGATAAGTAGCAGACAGACTATGCCTGAGGCCCTCACCTCTGTTGAGAGAGCTGGGGCAGAGGTAGGCTGGGGCAACCTTCCAAACATGGTACCCCGCAGGTGTGTTAGACCATAGCTCCCATAAATTATTGGCTCTGATGTTATGGGCACCGGAGTCCAACACATCTGAAGGGCAATAGGTTGAAGAGTGAAATAATAGCTTTGTTGGGACATGACCTGTTTTCCTGCCCCATCTGTGATGAGAGAGTATGACCACCTAATTGTTAGGAGACGTACAATGTCTCCATCACCTCAGGATGGTCTTTCCTTCTGAAATAGCGGCAGTTCTGTGGAACCCAAAGGATGCTTTTCACCCTCATAATTAGGATCCTCCTTCTTAGGAAACAAGCTGTAAAGTTGCCGAAACTCTTCTTGGCTGCTTTGCTTGTTAAATTCTCTGGAATCTGACAGTTTGTCATTTATTCCCTGCTGTAGGACTCACCATACATCTCTGGGGCGGGGGGGGGGGGGGAGATCTCTTCATGGACACTTACATGAGTTCATTTCAAAGCAGCAATGTGGACTAGAGATGGGCACGAAATGAACAATTTTTCGTTTCCATTTTGTTTTTTCGTTTCGTTATGTAACGAAACGACAAATGAATTTTGTCTCTAAAATGAAACGAAATGAACAGAAACACCAGAAATTTTGTCGTGCGTTTCGTTTCCGTTACTGCAATATGAGTGAATTGCTTAAAATCCTTTAAAAAAGCACAAAAAATGAAATAAATGGTAACGAAATGGTAACAAACGAACGAAAACGAAAATGATTTTTTTGCAAAAATTCACAAAAAAACGGAAACAAACTGAAACGGACCCTCCAAATGACAAACGACAAACGAAATGCCATTTTTTTGATTCGTGCCCGTCTCTAATGTGGACCTTGGGGGTATTTATGATGCAAGCATCATGTCTCCATTGCTGCTGCCTTTGGTCCGAATGCAGTCGACACAGAATCCCAGATTCTGGATGTGGTGGTTTATGGGTGGCTTTCTTTAGAGACTCATGTGCAGCATGCAGACAGCACAGTTGGCTGTGTTTGAGGATCCCGGTGTTCCTTCTTCAGATTTGAGTCCCACACTAGGTCCCAAAAGAGTGCATGGGAAAAATGTGTTTCTTTTTTTTTCTTCTCAATCCTCTACGAGCCTCCCCTAGGTTGTTTCTCAGGGAGGAGAGACTGCTGGGAATATTCCAAGATAGCTGGCATCCAAAGCTCTTGTGAGAAGAGCTCATTTCCAGGACTGGATAAATTTGGAGGCCTTTTTGATTTGTTTGTTTTTATTTTCATGTAGTGAAAAGGAAGGGACGAGAGGAACCAGCTAGGCGACATTTTTTAAGGTGTGTGTGTGGGGGTTATGGAGCATGAGGAGGGTGGGAAATATATAAACAGAGAATGAGACTCCATTTCCATTAAGTGAAATAATAATAATAATAATAATAATAATAATAATAATAATAATAATAA